>JAQPPZ010012890.1:0-59074 GCA_028583015.1 Wollemia nobilis
CTCCCAAATATATATAAATTTGTAAAATTTCAAAAAATTCTAATTCTCTTACAAAAATATATCTTCTAAATATTTCAACAAACTTGAAAGCTTTTTAAATATCAAATTTACAAAAGTTGAAAACCTTATCACTTCAAACTCAAAATTAAATAATTTACCTTTAACCTTATAATTCCAATAAAAAACACTTTAATCATACTTAAAAAAACTTTAATTAAACTTTAGTATTTCCAACTCACCTCTCTTCATGCTTCTAAACTTGCACTTAGATTTTGCCTTTTACTCGTTAATTGCACTTCGATTTGAAGTTAATATTGGCGCTTAGACTAAAACTAAACTTTACGTGGAGGTTTGCATGTACCGTTTCATTGCTTTCTCACTCAATGTTGTAATGTCTTATGTTACACCTACAGATCTAAGCATTGGCTTCTAATGTTGTCCCTTCGCTTTCACTCCTTGCATTACACCTATTGAACTGAGTGTTGGCTTCTAACATTGTCTCTTCACGTTTCACGTTACACATTTTGGTTGAATGTTAGACTCCAAATCTTAACGTTGTTCCTTGTATAGACCGAGCGTTACTTTGCTCTTCTTGCTATGCAATGGAATCTACCTGGATCGAATGTCTTTTCACTACTTTTAGATGGCTCCTCTTAGACTTTGGATAGAATTCTTTAGACTTTGAATAACTTTCCTTAGGCTCCCTCCTTGGGATCTAAATAACTTTCCTTGGGATTCAAATAGCTTTTCCTTGGACTTTGAATAACTTTCCTTAGGCTTCAAATAGCTTTTCCTTGGGTGCAACTCTATTGTATAATGCTAACCCACTGCACATTTCTATTGAATAAATTATTTCTTAGGCTACACTTTAGATTATCCCTAGTCGATTGAAGCATGTTCTCTATAGCAACTTTGTTACATATGCTCATTTTGCTTGCTTGCTGGTTCAGGTGACTCAATCAAATATTTATGCTCAAATGTCAATAAATTACTGATTGTCACATTCATATGTGCTATTTAGCTTAGTTTTCACTTGAATTCTATGTAATACTAAGAATGTACATGCTAAATAGATGACTGGATGATGCGGTTGCTGACCTCTGATGTTGTTCAAATAACTTTCAATGTTGTTTTGATGGCCTCCAATACTTTATCTTAATGTATAACTTATATTTTATTCCTTCGTACTATTCACATATTGAATAACTTTCTCTATTCGCTGGCCGAATAAATTTTCTTCTTCCTTTTGCCTGCTAGCTGACTGGCTTTCCTCTTTACTTGCAGGATGACTTTTCTCTGCTTGTTGGATGAACTCTTTTTTTGCTATACCTTAGGCCTTATTTCTTTTATATAAACTTCTTAGGCCTCTTTATCTTATATTTATCTTGGCTTCTTTAGCATTTTATCTTTCTTAGCCTTTTAGGCTTTTCTCTACAATAATGGCCTCTTGTGGGCTTCTACTCTATAATATCCTTTTGTGGGATTTGTTCTATAATAGCCTCTTAGGATTATTTTACTATAATGGCCTCTCTTAGGCTCCTTTTTCTCTATTGTAGTATATGTCTGCTTTGAAGAACTTGCTTCAAAAAATGATCCGCGACCAAGATTGAAATGATATGTAGACATTCAATCAACGTAGTTCGTCAATGTATCCTAGGAAGATACTTATTTTTTGCTCTGTTGCTTTCTTTTTTGCTCTACTGCTTTCTGATTACTTTTCAACTATGTCAAGGTCAATTTGAATTGATTCTTCTACTTTTTTACTACATGCTTTCCTTTCAAATATGTCAAGGTCACTTTGACCTAATTCTTCTTCTTTTTCTATTGCTTGCTCTTCTTTCAAATATTTCAAGGTCACTTTGACCTGATTCTACTTATCTTTCTCTGCTTGTTGTTCTGATGCTTTCTATTATTCTTTGATCTTAGGAATCTTTGAATGCTTCTCAATTCGCTATAACTTTTATTTTCTACTACTATTATGAAATCTTCAATGTCTTAGGTCGCACCTAAGAACTCAATATGATTCTCCTCCTTGCTAGAGAACCCAATATCAATGTCAGGATGACCTTTTTTTGAATGATCAACTATCTTCAAAGTCGATTCTGCCTTAAATCTAGTTGAGTCCTAGTCTTCATTGGTTTTTCTTTAACCTAGTGGAAAGACCCTAGATTTTTCTAATCAGTATGAACCTTTTATAGAGTTCAAGTCTTCATTACCTTTAAAATGGTCAAACTCTAAATCAACTTTATAAAAAATGGACAAAGTCAATTAATAATGGTGGCTAATAAAATGAACTCTATCAAACTGGATAGAGTCTAGTGGTAGATCTGATACCATTGTTGGATTTTAAGCCTTATACTACCACAAAATATCATAGGTTATCTTAACAATATTCCATAGGATCAAATATAAAATAACCACAATAATAAAGGTCAAGATAATAATAATATGAGTAGAATAATATAAGAAAATTAATATGTATATCAAAGCTTATATAAATCAAATAACATTCATTTATATACTGAAATATGAATGTAAATAGCTTGAATCATTCATGTACTATGCATGAAGAACAACTTACAATATTAATTGCTCAAAATGTATACAAGCTTTATTGCTTATTTTTTGTTACAACTTTCAACTATCAATGCTTGATCTTGATCAATCTTCATTCTACTTGCTTTCCTATTGTCTCCATAATATATCAATAGTAACGTGACTCCTTAGATACTTGAATATTGCTCTTCTTATGCCAAGCCTCATGACTCTTGGCTTATCTACTTGCCACTTGCATACTCGATGAACACTTGACTCTATAACATTTGCACACCTTTACATGATTGTTGCACTTCTAATTGCACTCCTAATCTAAGACACTTGTGCACATATTTACATTATATATTTGCACTCTTACATGCAAGACACTTGTGCACATTTACTCAACCTACACTTGCACTCTAACTTACTTGGCACTTGTGCATTTCCTGCACATTCACACTTACATAAAGAGGAAAATATATTTCTCACTTCAAACTATAGAATCAACTCTAATCTATTATTTACAAATGCACCATGAGGGTACATTAGCATGTACCAAATAATGTAATTGTTGGCATTTTTGCCACACTGCAATTAGAAGTCAAAAAGGCAAAAATTGGGAAGCGGCTATTTTTGGAAAATTGGCCTAAACGAACACCTATGGACTTGAAAATCTACCCAAAGGAGGAAAATTGAAAAATTAGACTTATGGTGACAGAATCACCCCAATAACCTGAACGGTTTGAGAGATATTAAAGTTTTCATCCCGAGAAATTTCTCCAACACAACTTAAAAATACAATTTGAGGACGAAATGGATGTCCCATCAGTTTTATTTTTGTAGATATCTTCCCAAGCTTTCCAACGATATATTACAATAGACAATCGGGTCAACGAATCAAAAGTTATGGCTCTGGGAAGATGTACCACCGAAAATCCATTTTTGGGACGAAAATCTATTTTCGAGCACTTTTGGGGTGAAAATAATGAGTGGGCATCGGTCAAAGTCAAAGTTGCCCCAAGGGGGGCGAAAATCATTTTCGCCCCTTCTTCAGGGCGAATTTCCAATTGAAGACGTTCTGGGACGAAAATCAAGTGAAATGTGTGCCTTGTGAAGTCAAAGTCAAAGTTGCCCCTAGGAAGGGGCGAAAATAACTTTCGCCCTTCTTGAGGGCAAAATCTAAGTTGGGAGTATTTTTCGGAGCGCAAATTATGAAGTGACGTCATTTGGGTGAAGGTTGCTCCAATTAAAGTCAAAGCAAATTTAAAGAAGGCGCTTGCCAATATAATTTTGCCCCATTTTGAGCAAAACATTGATTTCGCCTAGTTCGGAGTGAAAGTCTCGAAAAAACATCTTTATCTGCCAACCAAAGTCAAAGTCGTCCCAGGTAGGGGACGAAAATCATTTTTGCCCCTCTTGAGGGCGAAATCAATCAATCATTTCGGCTTAGTTTTCTAGCATAAGTTGTTTCCATTCCATTTTCTAGCGAAATTCTTTATTTTTTGGGAGAAATTACTCGTGAAGAGCGAAAGCATATTGATGGGCAAAAACACCAGATTGCTTGGCGAAATTAATTCCTGCCCCTTCCTTTCGGTAAAGTTTTCTTTTGAAGGTGCCACTATTGCTGATATTTTTCGGTAAAGGTCGGAGATTGATGGAATTTAATTCTTGGAGTAATAAAATTGATATTTCCAGAATTCTTGTTAAAGAGATGCCAAGATTAAATGCTACATCCTGAATTTTGGTGCGATCCCTTTCATTTTCGAGGTGCCCTCCATTGATCTCACCCCTTTTCAAGACAAATTTAATTTGCGTTGGGTCTCTCTTGGTGAAGAGAAGATTCCAAGACGTAAAGTGATAAAGTGGTGTCCATAATTTAATATCCAAGCTCCTGATTGCCACGAGATATTGCTGAGTTTCGATGCACCAACATCTGGAACGTTTTTCCTATCGTCCATCTCTGCTAATTTCCTAGGCGCACTCCATAAAAACGGGATCGTTGCTTCCTAAAGAATGTTTTGATTCGAGCATTACCATTACCGAGGAGAGAACCGCTCTTGCTGGTCTTTGACTAGCTAGCATTTTGTTTTTATTTACATTTAATTTTAGAGGCAAAATCCTCTATAAATACTAAGCATTTCGATGTAATGAAGGAGGATAGACACTCTACAAAAAAACACTTTAAGTTCTCTACATCAATAGAAAGATATTTGGCTCTGGTTCTTGGAGCAGTGTTGTGTGCTATCACTTTCTACCTAGTATTTATGTTATTTTCATTTCCATTATTAGATAAGTTTAAATTTTGCATCTGAATTTAATTTATGATAAGAGAATGAATACTGAAATGCTTCTTGGAGGTTATCTCTGTAAATTGTGAGTGGTTCCTATGCCTTTCTTTCTATTGTATGCTAATTAACACTTGATTTGGATTTTAGCTATTAGTTTATCCCCGCTTAATGATTTGGGCTCATAGCCATATTTTTCGTTTCTTTACGTCATTTCCCATCTCTTTCCTATTACCCTAAGCTTTAAACTGAATTAGATTAGTAAGGGAACCAACCCTCTTTGGAGATTGGGCCGAAGGACATATCTTTCATTCGACCTTTCAATATTGGTCGGGTCTAGGACGTATACATGTTATGATTAGGTAAATTCGTGACCAACAATTTTTGGCACGTCCGGTGGGACGAATAGTCTCTGTATTTTAAGGGAGCCTGAGTTTGGTGAATCTTTGGCTTACTTTCATTTGGAAAAATCACCTGTCGACTCTGTTGAGCTGAAGATCCAGATCTCATGATCGGTGAACGCCTTTTGTACTAAAAGAAGACACCTCGGAGGACCCAAGGTTTGGTGAGAAGCCTTGACCTCACAAGTAGAGAAAGAATGTTCACCTGGTGACTCCAATTCAGCAGCACAGACCGTGATCTCTGAAGACCACTGCTATAATGACACAGGTCCTTGAAGATGTTGCTACTATAGCGACCCTCCATGGCATAACCCACGAAGATGTCATGATCAGAATTCTGATCCTGTCTTTAGAGGGAAAGACATTATAGTGGTACAGACTGCTCGGGCATAAGAGCATCTGCTCATGGGTGGACTTGGTAGGAGCACTAGTTGACACATTTGATGGCTCTCAGGATCCCTTTCACCTCTTGATGCACCTCTTCACCATTACGAGAGCACCTCTAGAGAGCATCACGAACTTCAATGTCCGATTTTGGAGGAGTTGGAGGAGAATTCCAAAGAAGATCCGACCGACACCCGGCCAGGCCCACCTCTACTATATTCGAGATTTCCACCCGAACATAGGCCTCCTCCTGTAGCAATATGGGGAATAGAGATTTCCTTGTCTTTCAGGAAGTAGTACAAGCAGAGCGGTTCCTGCTCCAATCAGGAAAAATATAGTGGAGAGAAATTGCCTTTCCATCACTCTCTCCGGTAGTTGTTGCTCTCGTTTGTCTTCCACAGTATTCAAAATGGTAGATCCCTCAAATTGTGCAATAACCTAGAACGCAGTTGTGTGGAGCACAAGAGGTGGATCTCATCCAAGGCCAATGAAGGGAATATGCAAGCACTACTCCAACAATGAACAATATGGTTGCTTGCAGTTTCTATCAAGAGATGGACCAAGAAGGAGAACAGACTCAAGTGGCAGATTTTGAGTGCAAAGGGCATAATTTTACACCCTTTTTGTGTCCCAAGGTATAACACACAAGTATTTAGCCAAAACCCAATAAGCATACCTCATTAGGAGGTTGATCTTGAGGAGATCCTGATAGAAGGGCTATTGCCAAAAAAATCTTGCTATCACATTAAGGAGTTAGAGGAACCCATACTCAAGAGCTCGTAGCCAGTGGACTCTCTCAAGTGGCGGCATTGGCTCTAGCCATCACCACAACTAGTACTCGAAGAAGGCTCCCATGTGGTAAATCTCTTCGCCACATTATTCATTAATTGTATGAGTACTTGCATGCATGATAACCTACCATGTTGCATCTTATTCGCAACCTGGAAAACTTTGGGAAGAGGTCAACCAAACTTCAAAGATTGATTGAAGTACAATCAGATCTGGTTTGGACACTACAGATTCACCAAATAAGCACCCAAAGCTAGGTTTGTGGTGGTGACATGCCAATCATATCGTAAACTTGTGTAAATAGTGTAAATAGGTAGACAAATAAATAAAGTGTTGAGGGTACTAAATGGTGTGATCAAACAAAAAATCTAACATTGCAACCACCCATGTCATTGGCTCAAATGGTGTCAAAGCCCATAGGTACGCATTTTCTCTTCTCTTGATCATGAGCATTTGGTGACCATTTCCCTTCATTTTGCAGTACCTCCTTCCACTTTGCTTTCATTCGCTATACCCACCACTTTTGTTCCCCTCCCTGTTTCATAGTCATCAGTCACCAATGCTCCTTCTATCGTTCCCATTTCTTCCATTCCTCCATATTTTAGTTTGTTTGCCTCTGCCCCTAACCCATTTTTTATTCCACTATCATCTGCCACATATTCCACCCCCATTAATTCCATCATCACTGTAAGTACACCAACCCCGTCAAGGGTGAGCGTAACTATGGCCCCGTCCATTTTTGCTCCTTCCGTTGAGCCAAACCCTCAGCAGCCTTTGTTCTCTTTTTTCATATTTTTTGGACTACAGGAGCCGTTGGTGTTAGAGATCGAAGTCTTACTAGATCACCCTGAAGTGGAGAAAATAAACTGAGCTCGACGAATTTCCTCGTGTTGGGTTAAAAATACAAACAGGCGATCGAACAATATCAGGCAGTGTAAGAAGAAGCTAGTGCAAGGAGTAAACGATTTGATGCAGAAGGTGGTTATGGATTTGTTACCAAATGGATAAAGGCCCTCGAATTTATTGCATCCAGACGAGTTGAATACCTCGTGAGCCGCCAGAAGTGTTGGCATTTTTGCCACACTGTAGTCAAAAATAAAAAAAGACAAATTAGGAAGATGCCATTTTTGGAAAATCAGCCTAAACAAACACCTATGGACTTAAAAATTTATCCAAAGGAGAGGAATTGAAAAATTAGACTTATGGTGAAAGAATCACCCCAATACCCTAAACGGTTTGAGAGATATTAAAGTTTTTGTCCTAAGAAATTTCTCTAGCATAGCTTAAAAATACAATTTGAAGACTTTAGAGGCCCCATAGAGGGATGAAAATTGGACAAAATGGATGTCCCATCAATTTCATTGTTTTAGATCTCTTCCCAAGCTTTCCAATGATATATTACAATAGACAATCGGGTCAATGAATCAAAAGTTATGGCTCTGGGAAGATGTACCATTGAAAATCCATTTTTGGGGTGAAAATCCATTTTCGGGCACTTTTGGGGTAAAAATCCATTTTTGGGAACTTTTGGGGTAAAAATAATAAGTGGGAATCGGTCAAAGTCAAAGTTGCCCCAAGGGGGGTGAAAATCATTTTCGCCCTTCTTCAAGGTGAATTTCCAATTGAAGACGTTATGGGGTGAAAATCAAGTGAAACGTGTGCCTTGTGAAGTCAAAGTCAAAGTCGCCCCTGAGAAGGGGCGAAAATCACTTTCGCCCTTCTTGAGGGTAAAATCCAAGTTGAGGGTGTTTTTCGGAGCGCAAATGATGAAGTGACGTCATCCGGGTGAAGGTTGCTCCAGTCAAAGTCAAAGCAAATTTAAAGAAGGCGCTTGCCAATATAATTTTACCCCATTTTGAGCAAAACATTGATTTCGCCTAGTTCGGAGTGAAAGTCTCAAAAAAACATCTTTATCCGTCGATCAAATTCAAAGTCACCCTAGGTAGGGAGTGAAAATCATTTTCACCCCTCTTAAGGGTGAAATCAATCATTTTCACCCAGTTTTCTAATAGAAGTTGTTTCCATTCCATTTTTTGGGTGAAATTACTCATGTGAAGAGCGAAAGCATATTGATGGGCGAAAACACCAGATTGCCTGGACGAAATCAATTCTTGCCCCTTCCTTTCGGTAAAGTTTTCTTTCGAAGGCGTCATTGTTGCTGATATTTTTTAGAAAAAGGTTGGATTTTGATGGAATTTAATTCTTGGAGCAATAAAATTGATATTTCCAGAATTCCTGCTGAAGAGATGCCAAGATTAAATGCTACGTCCTGAATTCTAGTGCAATCCTATTCATTTTTGAGGTGCCCTCCATTGATCTCGCCCCTTTTCAAGACAAAGTTAATTTGCGTTGGGTCTCTCCTAGCGAAGAGAAGATTCCAAGGCGTAAAGTGATAAAATGGTGTCTAGAATTTAATATCCAAGCTCCTGATTACCGTGCGATATTGTTGAGTTTCGATGCACCGACGTCTGGAATATTTTTCCTATCGTCCATCTGTGTTGATTTCCTAGGCGCACTCCATAAAAACAGGATCGTTTCTTCCTAAAGAATGTTTTGATTTGAGCATTGCCATTATCGAGGAGAGAATCGCTCTTGTTGGTCTTTGACTAGCTAGCATTTTGTTTTTATTTGCATTTAATTTTAGAGGTAAAATCCTCTATAAATACTAAGCATTTCGATGTAATGGAGGATAGACACTCTGCAAAAAAACACTAAGTTCTTTGTATTAATAGAAAGATATTTGGCTTTGGTTCTTGGAGCAGTGTTGTGTGCTATCACTTTCTGCCTAGCATTTTTGTTATGTTCATTTCCATTATTAGATAAGTTTAAATTATGCATCTAAATTTAATTTCTGATAAGGGAATGAATACTGAAATGCTTCTTGGAGGATATCTCTACAAATTGTAAGTGGTTCCTATGCCTTTATTTTTGTTGTATGCTAATTATCCCCACTTAACATTTTAGGCTCATAGCCATATTTTCTATTTCTTTTCGTCATTTCCCATCTCTTTCTTGTTATCCTAAGATTTAAACTAAATTAGATTAGTAAGGGAACCAACCCTCTCTGGATATTGGCCCGAAGGACATCTCTTTCCTTTGACCTTTCAATGTTGGTCGGGTCTAGGGCGCATACATTTTATGATTAGGTAGATTCGTGACCAACAGTTTTTGGCATGCCCGATGGGATGAACAGTCTCCATATTTTAAGGGAGCCTGAGTTTGGTGAATCTCTGGCTTGCCTTCATTTGGTAAAATCACTTAGCGATTTTGTTGAGCTGAAGATTCGAATCTCCTGATCGGTGGATGCCTTTTGTGCTAAAAGAAGACACCCCGGAGGACCTAAAGGTTTTATGAGCAGCTTTGACCTCACAAGCGGAGAAATAATGTTCACCTAGCGACTATGATTCAATAGCATGGATCGTGATCTCTGAAGACCATTGCTATAATGACATAGGTATGCTATCCTAACTAGGATGATCTTGGCCCTCTGAATCTCCAAAGTCAACATGATATTCCCAAAAATACCCTGAAGACCCTAACAAAATACAATGGCATTGAGGAAATGGCCCGAGAGCACCTTGAATATGTTGCTGCTTTAGTGAGACTCCATGGCATAACCCACGAAGATGTCATGATCAGAATTCTGGTCCTACCTCTAGAGGGAAAGACACTACAATGGTACAAACTACTCAGGTGTAAGAGCATATGCTCATGGATGGACTTGGTAGGAGCACTAGTCGACATATTTGATGGCTCTCAAGATCCCTTTCAACTCTTGATGCACCTCTTCACCATCACGAGAGCACATCTAGAGAGCATCATGGACTTCAATGTTCGATTTTGGAGGAGTTGGAGGAGAATTCTAGAGAAGATCCGATCGACACCCGACCAAGCCCACCTCTACTATATTTGGGATTTCCACTTGGATATAGACCTCCTCTTGCAATAATCTAAGGAATAGAGATTCCCTCGAGTCTTTCAGGAAGTAGTACAAGCAGAGCGGCTACTGCTCCAATTAGAAAAAATATAGTGGAGAGAAATTGCCTTTCCATCACCCTCTTCGGTAGCTTTTGCTCCCGTCTATCTTGCGCAATATTCACAATGGTAGATCCCCCAAACTGTGCGGATACCTGGAACACATCTGTGTGGAGCACAAAAGGTGGATCTCATCCAAGGCCAACGAAGGGAATATACAAGAACTACTCCAACAATGAAAAATATGGTTGCTTACAGTTTCTATCAGGAAATGGACCAAGAAGGAGAACAGGCTTAAGTGGCAGATTCTGAGTGTTAAGAGGGTCTAATTTTGCATCCTTTTTGTGTCCCAGGGTATAGCACATAAGTATCTAGCCAAAACCCAAAAAGCGTACCTCATTAAGAGGCTGATCCTGAGGAGATCCTGATAGAAGGGCTATTGCAAAAAAAATCCTACTATCACGTTAAGGAGTTAGAGGAACCTGTACTCAAGAGCCTGCAACCGATGGACTCTCTCAAGTGGTGGTATTGGCTCTAGCCATCACCGCAACCAGTACTCAAAGAAGGCTTCCATGTGATAAATCTCTTCGTCATATTATTCATTAATTGTATGAGTACTGGCATGCATGATAACCTACCACGTTGCATCTTGTTCGCAACCTGGCAAACTTTGGAAAGAGGCCAACCAAACTTCAAAGATCGACTGAAGTACAATCAGATATGGTCTGGACTCTACAGATTCACCAGATAAGCACCCAAAGCCAAGTTTGTGGTGGCGACATATCAATCATGTGGTAAAATTTTGTGTAAATAGGTCGGTTGATAAATAGTGTCGAGGGCACTAAATGCTGTGATCAAACAAAAAAATCTAACGTTTCAACCACCCACGTCATTGACTCAAATGGTGTCGAAGCCTATAGGTACACGTTTTCTCTTCTCTTAATCATGAGCATTTGGTGACCATTTCCCTTCATTCTACAGTACCTCCTTCCACTTCGCTTTCATTCGTTGTACCCACCACTTATGTTCCCCTCCTTGTTTCATAGTCATCAGTCACCAATGCTCCTTTCATCGTTCCCATTTCTTCCATTCCTCCATATTTTAGTTTGTTTACCTTTGCCCCTAACCCATTTTTTATTCCATTTTCATCTGCCTCATCTTCCACCCCCATTAATTTCATCATCATTGTGAGTACACCAACCCCATCAAGGGTGAGCATAACTATGGCCCTGTCCATTTCTGCTCCTTCCGTTGAGCCAAACCCTCAACAACCTTTGTTCCCTTTTTCCTATTTTTTGGATAACAGGAGCCATTGGCGTCAGAGATCGAAGTCTTACTACAGCACCCTGAATCGAAGAAAATTAGCTGAGCTCGACGAAGTTCCTCGCGTTGGGTGAAAAATACAAACAAGCGGCCGAACAATATCAGGCATCGTAGGAAGAAGCTAGTGCAAGCAGTAAATGATTTGATGCAGCAGGTGGTTATGAATCTCTTTCCCAATGGATAAAGGCCCTGGGATCGATTGCATCCAGATGAGTTGAATACCCCACGAGCCGCCAAAAGTGTTGGTATTTTTGCCACACTATAGTTAGAAGTCAAAAAAGGTGAAAACTGGGAAGCTGTCATTTTTGGGAAATCAGCCTAAACGGACACCTATGGACTTGAAAATTTACCCAAAGGAGGGGAATTGAAAAATTAGACTTATGGTGAAAGAATCACCCCAATACCCTGAATGGTTTGAGAGATATTAAAGTTTTCATCCCGAGAAATTTCTCCAACATAGCTTAAAAATACAATTTGAAGACTTTAGAGGCCCCGTAGAGGGATGAAAATTGGACAAAATGGATGTCCCATCAATTTCATTGCTATAGATCTCTTCCTAAGATTTCCAACGATATATTATAATAGACAATCAGGTCAACGAATCAAAAGTTATGGCTCCGGGAAGATGTACTATCAAAAATCTATTTTTGGGACGAAAATCCATTTTCGAGCACTTTTGGGGCGAAAATAATAAGTGGGCATCGATCAAAGTCAAAGTCGTCCCAAGGGGAGCGAAAATCATTTTCGCCCTTCTTTAGGGCGAATTTCCAATTGAAGATGGTCTGGGGCGAAAATAAAGTGAAACGTGTGCCTTGTGAAGTCAAAGTCAAAGTCGCCCTTGGGAAGGGGTGAAAATCACTTTCCTCCTTCTTAGGGGTAAAATCCAAGTTGGAGGTGTTTTTTGGAGCGCAAGTGATGAAGTGACGTCATTCGGGTGAAGGTTGCTCCAGTCAAAGTCAAAGCAAATTTAAAGAAGGCGCTTGCCAATATAATTTCACCCCATTTTGAGCAAAACATTGATTTCACCCAGTTCGGAGTGAAAGTCTCAAAAAAAATCTTTATCCGTCAATCAAAGTCAATGATTTTCGTCCCTCTTGAGAGCGAAATCAATCATTTTCGCCCAGTTTTCTAGCAGAAGTTGTTTTCATTCCATTTTTTGGCAAAATTCTTTATTTTTTGGGTGAAATTACTCATGTGAAGAGCTAAAGCATATTGATGGGTGAAAACACCAGATTTCTTGGGTGAAATTAATTCTTGCCCCTTCCTTTCAGTAAAATTTTCTTTCAAAGGCGCCACTATTGCTGATATTTTTTGAGAAAGGTCGAAGATTGATGGAATTTAATTCTTGGAGCAATAAAATTGATATTTCCAGAATTCCTACTGAGAGATGCTAAGATTAAATGTTGTCTTGAATTTTGGTGCGATCCCATTCATTTTCAAGGTGCCCTCCATTGATCTTGTCCCTTTTAAAGATAAAGTTAATTTGTGTTGGGTCTCTCCTAGCGAAGAGAAGATTTCAAGGCATAAAGTGATGAAATGGTGTCCATAATTTAATATCCAAGCTCCTGATTGTTGCGCGATATTTTTGAGTTTCGAAGCACTAACGTTAAGAACATTTTTTCTATCGTCCATCTCTGCTGATTTCCCAGGTACACTCCATAAAAACAGGATCATTGCTTCCCGAAGAATGTTCTAATTCAAGCATTGTTGTTACCGAGGAGAGAATCGCTCTTGCTGGTCTTTGACTAGCTAGCATTTTATTTTTATGTACATTTAATTTTAGAGGCGCAATCCTCTATAAATACTAAGCATTTTGATGTAATGAAGGAGGATAGACACTTTGCAAAAAAAACACTTTAAGTTCTATGCATCAATAGAAAAATATTTGGCTCTGGTTCCTGGAGCAGTGTTATGTGCTATCACTTTCTGCCTAGCATTTCTGTTATGTTAATTCCAATTATTAGATAAGTTTAAATTCTGCATCTGAATTCAATTTATGATAAGGGAATGAATACTGATATGCTTCTTGGAGGTTATCTCTGCAAATTGTGAGTGGTTCCTATACCTTTCTTTTTGTTGTATGCTAATTAACACTTGATTTGGATTTCAGTTGTTAGTTTATCCCCGCTTAATATTTCGGGCTCATAGCCATATTTCCCATTTCTTTATGTCATTTTCCATCTCTTTCCTATTACCCTAAGCTTTAAACCGAATTAGATTAGTAAGGGAACCAACCCTATTTGGAGATTGGCCCGAAGGACATATCTTTCCTTCGGCCTTTCAATGTTGACCGGGTCTAGGGCGCATACATGTTATGATTAGGTAGATTCGTGACCAAGATGGAATTGTTAATCAAAATAAGCTTCTCAAGTTTGTAGATGAATTAAATAAAAGGAGCTCGTATCTAAGCTAGACATGATCATTGGGGTCTTGCAAGAAGATGAAGGCAATGACCTAGTGAATATATTTGAAGAGGCTGAACTTAGTAGCTACTTGGCATTATAACCTAGCAAAATTATGACTTTAATAAGTAAACAAGCTCAGGGGTCAGGAGGGACATGGACATTCAACTTTAATGAGCCAAGATTATGAATTGAGATAGTACTGTCATACAACTCATAACTTGTAGGGAATACAAATGATTTATGCCTATAGAATAATGCTCAATTAAATGAATAATATAATGGAATGTAAGGAATACTGCATTATACTAAGAAAAATAAATAAGCTAAGGGTCAAGAACTTGAAAATATTTGATATTTTAGAAATTGTGGTGAATCAGGTCAACTCAATGTGTGCCATCAAAGATAAGGATTTGAAATCTTACAAACATCGAGTATGGGACTTTCTTGAGATTTTCAATACCTATGACAGTGTGGTTATGCCTAGGTATTTGAAAATAGAAGTGGATGAGTTGACTTCTCTAGCTATGAGGTTTGACCTAGCCTTAAATATATGGAACAATCGAAAGTAATTAGAAGTGACCTATGGTCAAAATGTCCTTTACAACTTAATTACTATTAAGTATTTAACAATGATAAATAGATTCTTAAATTCCTAGTTAGAGAATATCAACATGTTAAAAGCAATTGGGCATGATATTAACTATGGGGTTATTTAGTTGAAAGCAAATTAATTGCCTAGGGCATGCTCACAATGAAGAGTTTATTTAATCCTAATGATAGTGCCAAGAAGGCTAGTATTAAGGGAAAACCTCCATCCTATTGACCTATTGAAAGTGCGAAAGATAACAACCTATTGGTGGGTAAAAAATGGATAGAGGAAGAGGTTCACACGTTTAAAGAGTTATACCTTAAATATGGCAATGCTATTGCCTAGGGTATAAATACCTAAGTTCTATAATAGAAGCATATTTGAATATACAATTGACCTTAAGCCTAAGGCTAGGCCATTTGAACAAAAACAAAGACTTATTAACTTGAAGATAGAAGCCATGATGAAGAAGAAACTCCTCAATCTACTACAAGCACACATTTTTTTCCCATCAAGCACTCAATATAGGTAGCTAATTTAGTTTATATGTGTAAGGAGAACAAAGGCATTCAATTGTACATATCCTTTATAAGACTGAGCAAAGTATCTTTGGTTGACCACTATCTACTACCATTAACGGAGCAAATACTACAAAAGGTGTAAGGATCATAAATGTTATCATTTCTTGATGGTTTCTCAAGCTATAATCAAATTTAGACCAAGGGTGATGATCAACATAAGACAATATTCACAACAAAATGGAGGACTTTTGCTTCCCATTTGATGTCATTTAGAATATCCATTATAGATTCACCTTTTAGAGAGTAATAGATACTGTGTTTGTTGGCTTAGTTGAGGACATTATTAGAATTAATGTGCACTATGCCTTCTATATTGACACTTGTCATGTCTTGCATATAGGCTTATGCCTATATATTATAATCATTTTATTGTATAATATATCTCATCAGTTTTCATCCTAACATTTGATATCAGAGCTCAGGCGCTCTCCGGAGCTTGTGAGTTTGAGGGGGATTTCCCTCATGGAAATGAAAATCTCCCCCTCATTTTTTTCTCCCTCCCCCATTAACCATTTTGTTTTCATTTTCAGTCGGAAGAGATTATCCTCTTTCCCCATGCCATTTTTTGGTTCAAACAGGAAATGAAAAATCTTCCCCTGATATGATTTCACCTTTGGTAATGTTTCATGGGAGTTTTGTTTGGCAGGGATTTGAAGCTTGTTGCAGTGGATGATATGATTTCCCTGTCCGTTTATTGGTAGCAATAGTTGTAGATTGCTTGCGGCCAAAGTTAGAGCCAAACCTACTGGGAGAATGGCATGCCAAGTGGATGGTTGTCTGTGATGTTAATTAGCACATGCAACGATGGTTGCTGCTTTTGGTGGATGATGAGCCAAAAGCTCTTGTTGACCATGAAATCCAAATATGACAGTATTGGATTCACAAATCCTGACTACTGTGACTGATGAAGCGTCGGGCATGGCAGTTTGAGAGTTATTTTTCTACATGTGATCCATCGAGAATAATATTGCATTTTAGTCGTTGTTGCATGGCACCGACCGCAACAGAAATAAGGAAGATTGTGCCCCCCTACATGGAGGTTCTTCGGCATCTGCCCGACAGATTGACTAATCATTACAACAACTTGACTTGCTACAGCGCAGATCTAATGCACATGCACCTATGTTTTTTTGAGGAAGATGATTTTTTTATAATAATGGTTCAAATCTCCTGCGGGGACATATGATACAACGCCCGTATCTATTTTTTTTTATCCCAAATGTAGATTAGTTTTTTTAACCCATTTGGTCGTGTAGTCTACCAATAACATGCAGGAGTCTTTGCATGTGCAACGGTAAAATTGAACGTTTCTCGGTCGCCATGATATGTGCTGGGTTTGGCGCGCATCTTTAAGTCTTAAGGAAGCTTTTTTACCAAATCGCCTTGGTAAGCTGCGCGCATATTGTTCACACTTTGGCCCCCGTCGTGGCAAACTATCCGTCACAAATGGACGAGAAAGATGGTGGATAGCAAAGGTTTTTTTTCGCTGATTTATTTTTTCGATCGCTGTGATATGGAGGGCATGGGATTATGGGACAGTCTCTCCCCCAACAGGAAGAAGCAGATCACAAATATTTCTTTGACACATGAAATATCTTTTTACAAAAAAAAAAATGGAGGTTCGTGCGTTTGTGGAAATCACGACAACTCAATTGATATTGTCCTTCATTGATATGAAGTTGTTTCAGATAACTCCAGCAGATGTAGAATGAAGCGGGATTCTTGTCGCACGTTCCAACAAATCTCCATCCGTCAATTTGTGTTCGGCGTGTTCAAGCATCCACAACGACATTAAAAGTTTTTGCCATATTTGCCATCCCCATCGTGGAGCTTGCGGAGGAGGATTGTTATCAGGCGTCCACGGGCGTGTGTAGATCCTGAATACCAGCGGAGTGGTGGTTGTGATGGAGCAGTGTCTTACACATGTGGAGACACACTATAGCTGATACGAGTTTGACGTCGTTCCCCACACCACTTTGTTAATGACACTTAATCATGCAACGTGGCTAATTTCTCCAAGTTTTTGAATTTAGTCTGAGCATGTTGTACGTCGAGCTATGGGAGTGGGCGACATCCTTTTCAAATCTCCCACGTCCTTGAAAGCTACAACAAGGCCGCAACTCTAAGTGAAACAAATTGGAGGGTTTTGGAAGTATTTTTTTTTTAAACTGCAATCTTCTTCTGTGGAGTGCTTAGTACCTAAAGAAATTTGTGGCGAGCTTTGAACACAATGAGTGATAATCTCCCAAAATTTCACCAAGTGTATTGAATAAGCCCATCTGTATTGATTTTGCCTTATTTTTGCCGATATCCTGGGCTTTATAGCCTCGACGCTGTGCTTTGATCGTCGTGCGTGGGATGATCGAACTTGATTTCAGTTTTGCATCACCCGGTTATTCCAGAAAAATGACGTGATGTTGGCATAAATTATTTTTCAGCAGTGGAGATATTTTATTTTTTTGTGATGTAGTAATTTGCGCAGTGACGAGTTGGCGTTTGTGTTTTTTCCAGCCGAAGAAGTTCGAAAATGATTTGACCGCCCATGCAGATCGCCAGTCCCTCCTGTGAATGTGGTGGTTTGGTTGTTTTTTGAACGCCTGCGATGGGGGTGAAAGAGGAAAATGAAGAGGAGATGAAGGGCGAATATCATTGCCCATGCATAGTTTTTTTTACAATACCATTCGAGACTGCAGCTCCCATGCACTGTACAATGTTCGAGGTAAAGAACCAATGTCGCTGGTTCAAATAGTTTTGAGAGTTGGGAAGGCAGACGTTGTGATTCAATCCCGAGAGTTTGGATGAAGTGCCGCCAAATGACAGACATCTATGGGAAAATAAGACCGTTTATGGTGCTTTTATCTATGTTTTCGTAGAAAGTTTTGATCATGGAGCAATGCAACACCTATGATCCAACAGAATGTGACGTGACGCTGCACGCACATGTGATGTGAAGACGTGTCATGAAATTTTCCAATGACACTGTTGCAACAATGTTTGATATGATATGACAGATCCAGGTTGGAGGCGTAAATATTTTTCGGCAACATCGATGTTTTTCTTTGGCGGTTTAGTGTTTGTTTTTTGTCGTCCAATGATAGTGCGGAGATGAAGGCTAGCTTGGAGGAGAATGGCCACGTGATCGTGGCCCAATATGCGTGTTTTGGCATTAACTTCTGTTGTTGACAACATTCCAAAGTGCAGTCCTGCACGTTTCCCACTTCTGGTTGTTTGACGACAGGTTTGTGTGACATGTTTAGTGGTCCGATATGGCTCATACAAGGAGGACCCATTTTTTTGACTCTTTGGAGTTATGGTGGCACATTTTTTGAGCGTTGGATGTTGCGCATGGAGGATTGGTCAATTGCAAAGCCATGTTCATATTTTCTACGGTGGCCTTTGTTATTCCTCGATGAGGTAGATGAGGTCAAAGAGACTGTCCACGTAGTTGCTTGGACTCAACAATGTTATTCCCTGCTGCAGGCCGAAGAACCGACCTCCCTTCTGAATATGCTATGTTTAGGTGTCAAGCCAAAGGGCTGAGTAGCACGAATCTCAGTGAAATGATGATGTGAATGAAGCCTTTAAATTAATTAAATATGTGTTGATTTATTGAAGTATGCTCAGACTTTCAAACTTTGAGATCGCGCAACAACAAAATGCGATCCTGTTTTTGCTTGTAGACATGGTAGCGACGATGCGGTTGAACCTATTGCAGCTTGATGGTTCATTGATGATGGAGTTTGATGGTTCATTGGGTTCAGCACTGAAGGATCTTCGAGCAGCGCCATGGAGATTCTGGTGGAGTTATTAGCGATGGTGGCACACTGTGGGCTCCACGGGAAATGTTTCCCCTTAAGGAGTGGCGCTGCCCACGTGAGGTGGGGTGAGAGAAGTGCCAAATTTTAATTTGGGTGTCTTTACAGTTACATCCAATACATTAAGTTCTTTTTAAAATGATGGTGGTGGTAATTATTTAAAAGAGGGGGCATTTTAAATTGTGGGGATTATTTAATGATGGGACCTAAAACATTGTATTGGCCGACAACATAGCCTTATTGGGCATTGTCTATTCTTTGAGGAAATATTTATTGATGGGGCTTCTTTTATAAAGAAGAAGGGAAGCCACTTTATTTAATTAAGTTGTATGGGGCACTGGAAATGGATGGCCCACATGGCCTATGTAATACTTCTAGAATTTGTTTTTACCTGGAGAGGTTGCTGTTTTTTTCCAGCAAGTGAAGGCCCCATTAAGAACAAAATATAGGGGTATTTATAGTCGTCGAAAAGGTTTTTTCGCAATGGACATAATGGTGGTGTCCAATTATAATTTTTAGGTTGTTTCATCTATATTTTTTAGCTTCAAATATTGTTGTACCTTGGAGTGCACTCTCGGTTGAACCCGACACTTTCAAGGTAAATTATATGTGATCCTTGTATCCAGTAACCTTCTCTATAGACCTGGTGGATGCAACGACTAGTTACCCATGCATTCCGGTGGGATGAGATGGTCACAATAAGGACACCTACTCTAGGGACTACAGACATAGACACCCTAGACTCTATCCGAGGACTTTTTTGGATCAACTTCTAAAGACTACAGATGAAGACACTTCAGAAGATTCTCTTCTTTCTTCTACTTCTCCTCCACATTTGGATTCTATGGCTCAATTTTTATTGTATTTCATGGCTCGTATTTCCTTTTGTATTAAGGTGCATTTTTGGCAGAGACCGACACCTTCTAGATTGAGTTCACTATTTATGGTGAATCTAGTCAATGACCTACGAGAGGCAAAATACCTGGAGGATGACCTACAGAGGCAACATACCCATAAGTGGCTGACCTTGAGGCACACAGGATGACCCTGAGGCACTTAGACGATTGACCCAGTGGCAACAAATCCAAGGTAGTGGCTAACCTTGAGGCAACAGATTGAGAAGTATACACCATTGATCTAGCATTATTCATAGTTGAAGAGCCAAGCGCAAAGAGCACAAGCCTAGACCAAATCATGTAATAAAGGAGGATGATAGGTTTCTTTTAGAGAAGTCAACATTAAGGGGGAATGTTACCTAATGTTGACTTGTTTTTTTCTATAGTTAGGATAGTGCACATTAAGGGGGAATGTTAGAATTAATGTGCACTATGCCTTCTATTTTGACACTTGTCATATTTCTTTGACACTTGTCATGTCTTGCATATAGGCTTATGCCTATATATTGTAATCATTTTGTTGTATAATATATCTCATTAGTTTTCATCCTAACAGAGATTATCTTCATATATCTAAATGACCTAATTATATACTCTACATATAGGATTAAGCATATTGAATGCTTAAAATATCTTTAGAAGATGTAGAGAATATGAAATATCTCTAAACCCCAATAATTACATATTCCTTGTCAAAGAAGAAAAATTGTTAGGACATAAGGACATAAAGTGTTGAAGGAAGGGCTTGTAATAGACTAGATCATATCAAGACAATAGAAGAGTTACTATTGCCTTCATCAGTTAAGAGTATTAGATATTATGCCAAATTCAATTTGTGGGTAAATCTATTATTTTTTGTGCACAATTGATAAGACCTAGACAAAGATGCTTAAGAAGGATGATAGCTTTACTTGAACTAAATAAGGGAAGCAATATTTTCAAGAGGTTAAGAATGTAATTACCAAGTCACTAGTGTTAATCAACCCAAAATTATTTAAATATTTTAGACTATATTTGTTTGGCACCAATGCAAGTATTGTAGCATTGTTGACTCAAAAGGATGATAGAGAAGAAGAATATCATGCATCCTTTATGAGTTAAGACACTTCACATGAGTGATACATCTTCATTAAAATTTGTGATGATGAAAGATCTAAAAAAATTGATGTATTACTTACCCCAAAGCAAGATTGCTCTCTTTATAGTCCATATTGATGTAAGATTTATAGTGTTGCATGAAAACTTGGGAGAAAGGAGGGCTGGATAGATCAACAAGGTTCAATATTTTTATATAAAAATCTGGCCAACTAAGTTAGTAAGAGGTAATCTTGGTATCAAATCCTAGCCATGTCCCACACTAGTAAATAGGCAACACTTGTGAAATATGTCAATTTGGATGAACAAATATGATAGATGAATAACATAAGGGGATACATTATGATAGGAAAAGTATCGAGGAATTTAACACTCAAGGAAAGGGTATGATTTATATAGAAATCCATTCATTATATCTTGCTTAATGGAATTTGTTTGCAAATAATATGATGGTGTGCTCCTAAGATATGTTGAGTAAGAAGAGTGAATGACCTTCTAAGTGGATAACATAATGAAGATGGTTATTATTCGAACCAAACAACAACACATAAAATCCTAATGATGAAAGAGTGCAAGGCATGTTGTATATTCATGGGATGAAAGAGAGATCTCGTGTCACTAGAGACCATAGTAGTGATAGTCATTCTAGTAATGGGTTTGGATTTCATCATGAAAATTAACTCATTATCTAATGCAAAATATGGCTAGATTTTAATGACAATAGACTTGTTTACTAGGTTTATTGGGGTAGTTTCAATAAAATCAATAAACCATAAGATAGTTATCCAATTACTAGAAAATACCATTACATGGTATGAAACCCCTTAAACAATGATTATAGATAATACCATAGTGTTTATTAGAGCCAAGTTAATGCAATTTGCACTTGAACATGATTTAAAAAATCCAAGTAATATCCATAAGGAAATAACTTGGTAGAGTTCAAAAACAAGAATATTTTTAATATTTTGAAAAGGATGGTTGTCAAATCCCAAAGAGACTAGCACACTAAGTCAAATAAACCTTATGGATAGATAGGATTACTCCCAAATCTTCCATTGGTAGCTCTATACAAGCTTAAATTTTATAAGTAGTATTTTGAGTGGACCTTGAACTCTCTTTGCTCCAAATATCCCAATAGTTGGAGGTAAAAGATACCTACATCCTTGTGATGCAAGCTAGACTAAATGTATTATTATCATTAGATGAAGATAAAGATTAAACCTTCTCAAAATATGGTTGGAAAAGAGATTGACAAATGTGGAGTTTTAAGGAGATGAGAATAGTACAAAACTAGGTAAGCATGAAAATTGAATTAGACTGACAAGGTTAAGGGTCCCAGTGCTTACAAGTTGATAACATTGGAAGGAAGGTTGTTTCCTATTATAGTCAATGGATAACACTTGAGACTCCTCTAATCCTAAAATACAAAAACTCTTATAAAAGTTTATATAACTTTTTGTTTATTTATTTTCCTTTATTTATCTAAAATTACCATTTTGATCTTCCTTTTCAAGAAAAATACAAATACATACATACATACATAATATAATATATAAATATATATATATATATATATATATATATATATATATATATATATATATATATATAGAAATAATAAACATAAAAAATGAAAAATAAATAAAATATCCGCCTTCCTTTCTAGATGAAAACCTTGGAAAGGGACCCTGGGCATTCCTTTTTTATCATCCCCTTCTTGAAAAATAAATTTTTAATCTTGAAGAGATTAACATTCTTTTTGCAAAATTCAAGTTAATATAAAATGCAATTCACTATATTCAACATTGCAATTAACCATTTTATTTAGATGCAAACAAGTTGTTCCAACATATAGAAGTGTGGTTCACCAATTTTAAAATGGAAAATTATAATTTATTTGTTTAGAAGGTAAAATCTCATTGGCAAACCAAAAGGGTAAACTTGTCATAAAAATATGATTTGTAATTGTAAGTTAAAGAAAAAGTAAACCCAGGTGTTGTAGGTGAGTTGGAGAGGAGAGGACAATCCTCCAAGGGAGGTCCCAAGTTCAAATCTCCACCCTACCAAAAAGCTGAATTGGGTATCCAAAATCCAATTGATAATGTTGGTGCGGGCAGGGCGGGGCGACTCCGGGTGACTTTGACGGTGTAGAACCCCCTGTTCGTGGTCTCTCAGACCAAGGCGGCTCCGCAAGGGGTTTTCACTTAAAAAAAAAAAGAAAAAAGAAAAAGCAAGGCCTCAATTACTCAAATAAGTGAACCATGACTCATGAAGTTGCAAACTAATATTTGAAATCAATAAATATACTCAAGGGCTCAGTAATACCACCACACATAAAAACAATAATAAAGAACCCCATTAATGAACTGCATAACACATGAAAACACACAAAATACTACTTTATTATATTTCAATGGCCACATTAACATTACATAATTGCTCTCCATAGAGCACCACACATCTGCATGCACTCCTCAGATAACCAATCTCCTTCTTTGAGGTTTTACATCTCAAACCTCCTGCAAGCACTGTGCAAAGTGCCAATTTCCTTCCTCCGAGGCTTCATACAAGAAACTCCTGCAAGCACTACATAGAGTGCCAATTTTCTTCCTCTAAGGCTTCATACAAGAAACCCCCTGCAAGCACTACACAGAGTGCCAAATTCTTTGGAGCCCCGTGTGGTCCATGCAAAAGATAAAATTTAAATTCTACCCCCATTCTTGCTCCATTATATAACCATTATAGAACTAAGCCCATCCTTAGAAGATAATACAAAAGTCAAGGACATAACAAACATAATCGTTTTTCAAACCAAATTTTATGTATATAGAATAAGGAGAAGAACTTGGTTAAAATAAAACTTTCAACTACCTTAGAAGATGCTCATACTAAGAGGTCAAAGGATTTAGGGCATCGAAATGGCAATAGGTTAGGCTCATTATATTCCTTCCTTGAGGACAATGCCATCTCAAATTGCCCATAAAAAAAAAAACTTAAAACTCCAAACTTGCAAAGTTCTATGTCATTATTGATACCAATCCTCAAAATAAACTCATGATAGGTCTCAAAGGAGGCAAGTTTTACTCACACATTGAAATTCACCCCATAGGGAGAAAATCACCCTTGAGAGAAGGAAGATCTGCTCAAATTTGACTAAATACTAAAATAATGACTTACTATTGGTTAAAAGGCAAATCACCTTTTGTGAAGGAAAACAATAGAACTTCAAAGTAAAAAATTATGAACCATAATACATAAAAGGTCAAATCACAATTCTTGTAGTGTAAAATAAAAAATTATGAATCATAACATTTTCCAAGATTTAGCAATTTTTGGCCCTATATAAAAAATAAATTCAAATCCAATATGGATACAAGTGTAAATTTTAGAAGTGGTACAATGACTTAGTTGACTATAGTAGACCTTCTAGTAATGATGACAATGACAAAAATTGAAATAGGATCATCTAACACCCAATAACTTGTTAAATAAGTAGGTCTCTATGGAACAAAATAGACAAAGGAAGCAAATAAGAAGAAGCCAATAGAACAAATACACTTGGAACCCTATTGCAAAATGGCAAAGGAGAATTCTAAATGTGTGTCTACCCAAGTAAGAAAAATGATGTGCTATCATATCACTAGATCATGTACAACCCTTAGGCAGAAATTACCTACTACAAGTTCAATAATGAGAGATAGAGGGATTTTATTGCAACCCTACCAAAAAACCCATAGGAGACATAAGGATTGAAGTTGCCACTTAGAATTACATAATTCAAAGCATATGTATAGATGGTCTTGTCTAGTATTGCAACTTTCTCAAACGATATGATGGATGGGTTAGTCTAGGAGGAGAGCATTGTGATGTTACATGTGGTAGAACACCACCCAAGACACTCCCAAATGATAGACTCTATTACTCATGTTATGGATCACATAGATCAATAATTGAGGAAGTTCAAGAAGACAAAGTAGTTCAACTACACTTATCTCATGTGGTTGATTTTAAAGTAGAAGAATCTTTGGTTCCTCAAGTTGTAGTTGAACCAAGTGAGACTTGATGGGAAGCTACTATCAATCTATGACTATATAAATATGTTTTGCAAGATGAAGGATAACC
The DNA here is from genome assembly GCA_028583015.1 of Wollemia nobilis. NCBI lineage: Eukaryota > Viridiplantae > Streptophyta > Pinopsida > Araucariales > Araucariaceae > Wollemia > Wollemia nobilis. The sequence continues at coordinate 25,202 of JAQPPZ010012890.1, forward strand.
TATGAATTATATGGCATGGTGTACTACTCCATGATGAGGGTTTGAAGGAGATGTCGAAGTTGTCTAAAGAATGAAAAATCCTCCTCAAATCAAAAGATCAATTATCATAGAAAATATAAGTCTTTTATAGTATATGGGTTTTCAAGGAGACCCTAATAATTACCTATATTTATACCAAAATATATTTTCAACTTAAAATATGTGCGACAATTAGTCTACATTGATTAAAAATTCTTCAAAAAGTAGATAAACACTTCTTATAAGACCAAGGAGGTAATCATGATGGTCATCTTGCTAACAGGAGGATGTAATATAGCTATCAATAAGAAATTGAAATTATGGGAATGGTGGTGCTTCAAGATTTATGGTCTTATGATCCTAAAGCAACTTTTTCTAAGTGTGTTAATGGGGCACACCATCAAAACAATATATTCATAAGAAAAGGTACAAGGTGGATAGAGTGACCAATCTAGATGAGGAAACAACCTTCACCAAACTAGATGCCCCATATGGGTACAAGTATGAGCTACAACAATGTCAAAGCAATCTTCCCTAGTGGTTCTCTTTCTATGCTTAACCACCACACTACAAGCAACCTTTTGAATCACAATTGGTAAGAATAAAATATTTTTCTCATGGACAAAGATGTATGAAATTAATATTATAGGGTATATAACTCTATAGGGATGCTTTGACAAGGAGTTATCGAGGGCCTAGGATAGAAGACATGAAAATAAGAAGGATAAAATAGCTCGAATAGATAAATTTTTCAATCCTCCTATCACAATCATAGTTGTCAGTATCAATATTATTCGTAATAAGCAACACTATAAAATAAATGGTTCGGGATATATTTGACCCATGTGGATCATTTTTGGAAAGATATGGTAACTCAACAAGACATACTAGCACCTCTACATATCAATGTATAGAAGGGATACAAGAGAAAACAAAACAAAAAAGATGTCGTATTGATCAAAACTTCACTACCCAAGGATGGAGCTACAACACTGAGGCTCATTACTTCAAAGGCAATAACAAATCCTACACTCACATCATTTCACCCCTCTCATTAATTTCCTTCTACTCTCACCATTATCTCTTCTCGCATTTCTTCTATTTCTAGTTCTCAAATTTATTTTACTTTTCTTATTGCACCCACATAAGTCCATATAAGCATAGACATAGGTTTATTAGGAGGTATGTCTTCTATAATTATAGGGTAACCATATTTACCATATTCATCCCACACACCACTCTCATTGTACTATGCTCCATCACCTTTGCCTATTCCAATTATTAAAATGATATCCATCCATTAATCACATATTCCTCAGGTCCTATTGTATCCCCTCTTATGTCAACACTTGCAACCACTTCACCACACATCATCACCCATGTGTTCTTACCTCGACTTTTCTTATCATATATTAGCACCTTATTCATTCCACCTATCATGTTATCACATCCCATATTTACACCCAGTCTAAGCATCCAATAGTTCCTAAGGATAACTATGATGTAACTATTGCAAACATCACCAAGGATGACTGTGTCTACCCATACAACATAGGAAAATAGCCAACCATAAAGATCAACAACACATTTCCATGGCAATTGATAAAAATCCCAAGAAGAAAGATCATGAGTATAGTCATCCATATGATGAAAGACACTGCAAAACACATGAAGAAAGATATACTAGCCTCAAGTCCTTAGCTGCTAAGGCACCTTGGCCCTATGATTATAGTTGGCAAAGAGTAGAAATAAATTGTTGATAATAGAAGTTCTTTCCCTAGATCAACATAGACATAGAACCACATCAATTCATTACGCCACTAGGCTATCTACATTAGAACTATTAAGGGATGATTTATTCTAGTTGGTACAACTAATAGGACAATTGCAACGAGCTATAGCTATCAAGTATGCACAAGCAACTATTGAAGTAATTAAATCCTTAAATAATGAAATAATTGGTAGAGGCAAGTGGGGTAGCTCTAATAGGAAATAGAGGTGCTTAAGAAGGAAATTAGTGACCTAAAGGTGTAAGCAAAAAGAAAATATGAAATGGAAAACCAATTGGAAGATCCAAAGGGAAATCAATACAAGGGCAAGATTAGCTGAAGCAATAATTTGAGAAGGAAAATTAAAACTTATAGGTTTACCTAGATTACCTAAAGATGATAGCCAAAGTAAAAACAAAGATATTGTCAAGTTGAGGAAACTAAAGGAAGAGCTAAAGAAGATAGGTTGTGGAAGCTCAAACGTTAATAACTAAACAAGTCAAATCCCTATGGGATCAATTATATACTAAAGTCATTCATGCCAAGACTTGTTATACATTATCCAAGGTGAAGTCCTCCTAAATAAAATTATAGCAATCCTCTAGCAAGTAGAAAATGAGTTGGTTGTTAGAAAAATTACATTAAAATGCTTCCATAGTTATCCAAGATATCTAACAAGCAAGTAAAGAAACTATAGGTGTTTTGTGAGCGGATTGTAACCATATAAATGGAAAATATACCATTTACACAAAGAGTACTACAAGATTTCAAGGTCACTCATAATCCTCTACATTTTCATGTTCAAGAGATGAGAAAGAAGGTACAATAGCTAATGGATACTAGACTGTGCAATATTTTATCAAATACAAGAGAATGCCTCATATCATAGTAGATAAGTAATTTAAAAAAAAACAATCATAATAGAAGATGGTCTTGTGTCTGATAAGGTCATTGAATCGAAAAGCCTACTAGAAAAACTAAAAAATATAGCAAATTAGGAGGAAAACCTCTCAAAATATCAATATTAGGAGCTACCATTAGATGCTAGAATGCTTGATGATCTAGAACTGCCCTCTAATGCAGATTGATAGGCAAGTTATGCCTATTTTCCTTGCAAGAATTACAAGTGATCCACCATTTTAAAATTTTATTATGAGAAGATCTCAATTTTGAAAACTTCATGCCTAAATATAAATGTGGGCCATGAGACCTCTCACTAAATGATCTTGGCACCTTGATAGGTCACAAAAAATATGGTATATTGGTTACTATCTTCAAATTCTTATCAGAAATTAGTTAATGAAAGCTTAGTAAAATGAATTTTGTAGCCCTAGAAGTACTAGTGCACATAATTGTTTTTTGGGAAATTATCTAAAAAATTTACCAAGTATAAAGGAGCCCCGGAAAAAAAAATCCCACAACCCCCCCCCGAAGGGGAGGAAAAACAAAAAACAACCCCCGCCCCACGCCCCCCCCCCTCCGCGCCAAAACAAAAAAAAAAAAAAAAAAAAATAGTGGAAGAAGGGGAAAAGGAAAAAAACACGAACGAGGCGGGGCCGAGGGCGGAAGAAAAAAAAAAACACGCCAACACAAAAAAAAAAACAACACCACACCAAACAACAACCAACCAACAAAAAAAAAAAAAAAAAAAAAGAGTGTGATGACTCCTAAAATATGATTCACTCTAGACATATTGTGAATCATAATTTTAATAAAATTATGAATGACACCTCCAGAATTATTAATCATAATTTATGGACCAAAACAAGATAGATTTAGTATGGACCCAAGGAAAGTACCTAAAAAGTGATATTTTATTTTCACATAACACCAACTAGGAGTCATAAGTCTACTACACATGTTTAGAGGAAATTTAGAGACATGAAAAGTTTAGTGATTCATCACTTTGCTAAAGATAACACTAAACTAGAGATTTAACTAGGAATAGAAAGAATTTACCTCTAATAATTCTTAGGTAAATAATTTGTTGTAAATAGGAGTTATGGGCTCCATTATAAGGATATCTTGGCCATTTGAGAAAATCAAATTTATACTTTATGAGAATCAATTATACTTATGAGCTCATTTTGCTAATAATAGAAATACCATGCATGACATTTGCTTATTGATTATGGAATTGTCTTTTTGATTTATGTATGCATAGTGATTGTGAAACTTTCCTCTCATTTTTTGTTAGTCCTTTGTTCTATTATTAAAAAATTCTTATAGGTTAGATCACACTAATGTTATTCAATTACCTCTCGATGTAAAGATTGATGAACACTAATATTGCTATGGTTATAGATGTATTTACTTATATTACATTTACTTAATATTTATTACACCCATTTTATTTCAAATTTACTTTTATACAAGACTAGTGGAGAGCCATCTTGAATCCAAAAGTAGAGAGGATACATCCTTTCCTTCAATTATTGAAACATGATCTCTCAGGTGCATACCATTGCATGAGTTCAACAAAAGTATATGACATATCAAATATAACAATATATTAAATATAATTATTGATATTTTCATAAATAGTTTTATATATCTATAGAGGATAAGAAATCCTAGACCCATTGATAGGTATAACATTGATGCCCTTTATGTCCTTATTGAAAATATGGATTTTTTATGCATCTTATTATGTAATGACTCCAATATAGGTATAGTAACTATCTTTATTATTATTATCGTAGGCCCTAGGATAAGGTAATTAGCCCTTAAGTGTTAGGGCTAGAGTTATTGTTGATTTGGTCTATAAATAAGAATAGCTAGATTATAGTTGTAATCATCTTTGTTATTTGAAACTTAGTCATCTTTGTTGTGCATATGAGACTTTGCCCTCTCCAAGTGACAATGAGACTTTACCTCTCTAGGTGGCTAGGATTTGTATTTATTTGAAATTTAGAATTTGTTACTAGCATTATTGATTTCCTGGCATTGAATCTAAAATTACTATTTCTAGTGGATGTTTACTTTTATGCATTATTGAACGGTTACTACTAATACTATATTTTTGGAAGTTGTTTCATTAGAAGTGGTGTTATATAATCAATATTGGCCCTTGTAGTGGTGCAAAAGAGAGGTAGAAGGGCATGCAAACTATTACAAAACCTTTAACAATTAATTTTGCTTCTTATCATCTAGTAATTTTTTTATCATTTTTTGTCTCAACCTTTCGATAAATTTTTCTTCTATAATATTATGGGCTAGTCATTGTTGTTTTATTTTCTTGAACCCATAAAAAATATTAAATAAAAAATATCAGGTGTATTGGGACCCTTGTGGGAAAACCATCTTATTGCAATCATCTCTTTGAGTCGGTCAAAATAAAGGATATCTCTAATAATACTTTTTTAATAATTAGGTGTATTGGGACCCTTATGAGAGATCCATATCATTGCATCCACTTCTTCAAGCTGATCAAAGTAAGGAATATTTCTCACAATATGTTTTAGAAGAGCCCCAAAGGATTTTCTTGGGTTTTGCATTCACTCCTAGTGTATGAATGAACCTATTGTTGCTACTAGTTAGTTGTAAATCAATGGTCATTCACAATACATTGGTCATCTAGAGGATGTGTACATGAGCATAAAGAAGCATCAACCCAAAAATATTAGTAAACATCGCAATACCCCATAAAAAATAAAAGCTTTGACTTGTGTCCTTTATTTTTTAAATGCCATGTCTTTGCCTCCTTTCAACACCCCTCCTCCTATCACTTCTCCTTATGGTACTCCTCTAATTGGTAATGCTCTTCCAAATACAATTTATTTTGATCTACAAACTTATCTTAAGTACCAAAAAAATGGTTTACTCTATCATTGACTCTCAAGCCCAATAAAGGAGACATTAGGTTCCATTTAAGGCCATCTTAGTATTTCCCCTACCAAGAATTTACTTGACCATGAGTTTTAATAAGTCATAGGTCAACAACCCTAGAGCATGTGTAATACCAAATTCAAAGTGAAACTAATATCTGGACACAAGCATCTACCTGTAGCTATCATTTTGTTATAGACCCCTAGTTTCCCATGGTAGTCACATGGCTCCTTTTGCTACTTAAGGCACTCTTTTAGGTATGTATGATTTAACTTAGTCTTTGATACTGATATTGATCCCTCAATAGGAGATGTTACTAATTTCATTTCTTGTCCTCATGATGTTCCTATTCCATTCATCATCCCAACCTTTGAGGATGTTGATCTACACGGTTGTGATGGGATCTATCTACACAATGTGCCTAAATAAGGTCATGTTATATTAGATGTTGTTAAGTGAGGAACCCATGCTCATTAATGGTTGTGATGGGATCTCCACTAACATGATATCTCTCTGAAATGGCATGAGTTCAAAACATTATTCCTCCATAGGTTTGACAATGGATATTTTATTTCTTATATGGTTTGTTTAATTCAAACCAAGCAAACAATATTAATTGAAGTTATTAAATAGAGTTTGTTAGTTTTATCACCTACACTTATCAATTAAATCCAATACTGGTGGTCTCACCCTTTTGCCATGGCCTTAAGGATGAAATTTGGTGGGAATTCAACATGCTCAATCTATACATCCTCAAGGATGTTGAACGTGTAGCTATAACAGTAGAAAATAAACTTCATTTTTTTTGTTCCCTACCTCAACATGACTACTTTACTTCAATAATCACAATAATGAGTGTCCCTAGGGACTCTTCTATTTTAAATGTTTTTTACACTATCCTTAAGGTGAAACCTATGAATAACATCATAACTTCCAAGTGGAAGGTGATGAAGCAATAGTATTAGAAGATGAATATCTTATTGTAGGAGCTACTAGATAAGGTAGTGGTATTAGAGCATGAGAATGATACCATGGTTGTATTTATATTTTCCCTTATGGGACTTCAAGCTAACCATACCATCAAGGTACGAGGATTCATCAAACATCAATGTGACAATTTATTAATTGGTTTACGTAGCTTGCATAACTTTACTAACAACAAAATAATAAAGTCTTTGAGATTGTATATCAATACCTTGAACTAGGATAAATTTTAAGTATTGATTGCAAATAGGGAAAAAATCAGTGGCTGGGTCAAATGGCTAAGGTTAACATTTATATGGGTGATTATACTTGATGCACGAAAATGTTGTTTTGTTTGTTCTTCCTATTTTGGCAACTCGTTATTTTTGTTGTTCCTACTTGAGCAAGTTGTTATACCCACTTGGGATCGTTCAATGTGTTATCAAAGATTTGTTAGGTTGTTTCTATTGGTTTTTTATAGCTATCCAAACCATACAATCCATGCTTTAGAGAGTTTACTTTGCCTTTGTAAGCCTATTTACTACCTTCTTTTATCAATGAAGGTTAACTAGATTCAATGCCATATCACTAGTATTATAAAAGTTCCAACCCTTATTAGGATTTGGGTTGTAACTCTCAAATTTTTCTAGGTTTTATCATCAAAGGTTTGAATTCTTAACATAAACTTGGGTTTAGATCTTGTTATCTTCATCTCATAGGCTAATTTCTAGCATGTGCAAGCTTGATTATCAAAAAATTTGGAATGTCCAAATGGTACCAAACTATATCAGGGGAAATTGGAGCAACTAAAACAAATCTCCTTTAGGATACAATATAAATTTAAGTGCCTATTTAGGCACAAATTTCCAAAAAAAAGAAAATAAATCTGCACTTATAGATCGACCTCAATAGTGGAGGAATATAAAAAAAATTACAAATTTTTTCAAGTACAAATTGAGCTTGACATTGTAGGAATATTTGAATAAGAAAATAAAAATCGGAAGGCAACTAGTGAGGTACCAAGGTACTTCTATTGAAAATTAAAAATGAAGTACCCAGATTAAGCTTATAATGAATTTATCATGCTAAGATTTTACAATGACACTCAAATTGCTTTAAGATTGAAGCCTAAGATAAGTCAGTAACTCTCATTTCTATGCAATTTGTGCTTCAATTGTTGGTTGGAAAAACATCTAATGACCTGTGCATCTCCAACTCTTATTATATACTTCACTTATAGTTGAATCATCCCTAGTTATCTAGCCATATTTTTACCATGAATTTGGGAAGTGCATATGTCATCTTGGGAGTACAATGTCTATCCCAACACGATGATGTTACTATTAATTTGTAACAACTATATATCAAATGGATGGAGAACGACAAGGTTACTTGCCTTCAAGGAATCCAACCTCCACTCTCAAATGTGACTAATTTCTACAACATGGAAAATATATCAAATAAATACGGTGGTAGATTCTTTGCCCAATTAAATTGCATGGAAGTTTCTTTTTAAGAACTATTTCTTCTAGCTCTTCCTTTAGACTTAAAAATTATTATGGATTGTTATGCAAACATCTTTGGTGAACCCATGTATTACCCTCCTAAGTACACACATGATCATACCATCCACTTAGTTCCAAGAATTCCACCTCCAAATGTTCATTCTTACTAATATCCCCAACCCCAAAAGTCTTAGATTGAGAAGCTAGTCTAGGAAATGTTAGAGCAATAAACTACCTATATAAGCGTCAATTCTTATTCTTCTTTATTGGCTATGGTGCTTCATAAGAACAACTCTTAGTGTATATGTCTTTATTTTGACCTCTCAACAAGATCACCATCAAAGATAAGTTTTTTATCCCTATTATAGATGATTTATTGGATGAATTGCATGGAATTAAATATTTTATAAAACTTGATTTGCATTTTAGGTTTAATCAAATTTAATTAAGAGAAGAGGATATCCCCAACACTACTTTTCACATGCATGAGGATCATTATTAGTTCTTAGTCATGCCCTTTGGTCTTACCAATGCTTCTTCCATTTTCTAAATCCTCATGAATGTTGTCTTTCATTATTCTCTTCACAAGTTTGTACTAGTCTTCTTTGGTGATATCTTAGTTTATAACATGTCTTGGGAAGTTCATGTAGTTCATGTGGACCAAGTCCACCTCTTATGGAAGCAAAAAATATTTAATAAAAATTCCATGTGTTCCTTTGGGGTCCATGAGATAGAATAATTGGAACATTAAGTATATCAAGAAGATGTCAAGCTAGATTATAACAAGATCAAATCCATACAATATTGTCCCTTACCTAAATATCTCAAACAACTCCATGGATTTTTCAATCTCACTAGGTACTATAGAAAATTTATCTACAACTATGGTAAGATAATTTCTCCTCTCATTGATCTCACTGAGAAGGATGCCTTTGTTTGGTATAAAGTAGTATCCCAATACTTATATTTCCTAATGGAGGCTATGTGTATCACCTCTATTTTGGCTACTCATGATTTTAGTGAAATTTTAGTCATTAGATGTGATGCTTCAAGTATAGGTATTGGAGCTATTGATGCAATATTGACATCCCTTGGCCTTTGAAAGCAAACAACTCTCCAACAAGAATATAGGTTAGTCTACTTATGAGAAGGAAATATTAGTTTTTCTACATATCATAGATAAATGACACCGTTATTTATTTAGGTGATGCTTATCCATAAAGACTTACTATAGAAACCTTAAGAATTTCTTAGAATAGTGTCTTATACCTAGAAAATAAATAAATGGTTGATAAGCTCTTTAGATATGATTTTGCCATTGAGTATAAGAAGGGGAAGGATAATGTGGTAGTTGATGCTCTATCTCATAAACAAGGGGATGTTTTTATTATCATTGACATCTCTATTCCTCTTTCATAATGGCTTTCCTAGCCTTGGGAGGATTGGTTTGTTGACCTAGACTCTACTTGCATCATTCATGAAGTGGATTCTAGTGATTTACAATATTTTTTTCTCATATGTTGACGGGGTTATCTACAAGAAGGATCATATTTATCTTTTGTCATCCTTGACTATCAAGGTGCTCTACATATTCCACAAAGAAGATGAAATGACAAGAATTATATAGAATAAATCTAGTCCATAATAGCCAAAAGGATGATTAGTTGATGTCTTTTTGTTTGGTACGTAAAAGGGTAAGCATACCACTAATATCAAAGATCCTAGGCTAATAGTGTTACTTCTTAGTAAAACCTATGTAATCAATTTTTGTATATATTTGGAGATATAATGGATCTATATGCTATTTTCTCACAGTCATAGAAAACTATCTAGGATCTTAATGAGGCTACCAATAATTTCAACCTACACTTAAACAAGACATGGGATGTCATCCCATTAAGCTTCAATCCAAATATGACATAAATTATCATATATTACTAATATAGCTTGACTTGTTAGAATGAGCAACTAGACATTTTTTCCAACAATTTAAAATAAAGTTGTCATAGCAAAGCAAATACTCATACAAGCTAGAGGATGGCCATATAATGGACCAATTTTAGAAATAAGCCAATGAAGCTTTTACACAATAGTTCATAGTCAACAAAAATACTCCCCAAAAATCCATACATAGCAAGTTGTCCACCTATCCACCTATAATAAAGCTTTCCTAACTCTTGTATTTATACAAAATGAGAATTGAAGAATCTTAAGGTGTAACTTAGAAAAATCATGGAAGAAATTATGAGCCTATCTAAAAATCTTAGTTGCTTGATGGATTTCATCTATGAATATATAGAGAAAGGAGTGGTGGATCATTTAGTTTTTAATGAACGATCTATTCAAAGGCATACAATGAGGCTTGAGCAAGTGAAAAGGTTGAAAATCCAACTAAAATTCTTTATTCATGAGTGTGCAATATATAGGCATGGAAGTGCCCAAAATACATAACCATCTCCACCAAATCCTCACGTATGGCAAAAGATGAGGGAACATATAATATAAGCTAAAATTAACTTAACAAATCATATCCTAACCAAATATACAACAAAATGTGTAAGCCTAGCTAAAATAGCTATATACTATCTTAAATTAACTAATCCTAACAAATCCTTATAAATTCCAAGTGCACAGGAAGTGTACATGAGAATATGAGGACTCACATTATAATCATTTGCAAGAAATAAAACTATGCAAACCTAGCTAGGAAGAAAGAAGGGTCGTGTGAGTGAAAAAATATCAATCCTCATCATGCCTCCCCATAAGAAAGCATTGGACTCCAATGCTTTCAGAAGAGAAGTGAAGGGTTGTGCATTGGGATAAAAAGTAACACTATTGGCCCAAGATAAGAGATGGTACTATTGACTCGAATACCATTTTCACTAATCACAAAACCAAGGTAAGAGATGGAAGTGTTGCCAAAAGAGCACTTGGTGAGGTTGGCATATAACTGATTCCTATGTAGGATGTCAAGTGTTTGTTGAATATGCCCAAGGTGTTCCTCCCAAGTAGATGAGAAAATAAATATATCATCAAGATATATAATTACAAATTTGTCAAGTACATCATGAAAAACCTCATTCATCAATCTCATGAAAGTAGCAGGAGCATTGGTAAGACCAAAGGGCATGACCAACCATTCAAAAAGGCCTATATTTGTCTTAAAAGTTATCTTCCATGTATCTTCAGCTTGTATATGCACTTGGTGATAGCCAATCTTAAGATATATCTTAGAAAATAATTTGACTCCTTGGAGCTTATCTAAGAGATCATCTATGTGAGGAAGTGGATATTGATTCTTAATAGAAATTTTATTCAAAGCTCTGAAATCAATACACAACCGCCAAGTACCATCCTTTTTAAGAACCAACAAGATTGGTGATGCATAAGGATTACTTGTGTTAATGAAACCCTTCAACAAAAAATCTTATATTTAAATTTTGAGTTCTTCATTTTGCAATATAGACTGTCAATACATGGGTGCATTAGGAAGTGAAGAACCTGGAATGATTTCAATGCTATGATTTATAGTGTGTATTGGTGGAAGAGACTTTGGCTCCTAAAAAATATTTGAGTATATTTTCAACAACTTATCCAAATTAGCATGTCGATGTGTGGGTGAAGCAGATGCATTAGTGTGTTGTGGACAAATGAAGATAAGTGCAACATCACGAGCTTGTTTAATTACCTTCTTTGCTTGCTTGGAACTTAAAACCAGATTAGGTGTGTTGGTGCATTTTATGAGGTAAACCTTATCATCATGTTGAAGTGTGTATGTTTTGTTAAAGGTATCATATATTGCTTTCCTATCATACTGATACGATTGACCAAGCAAAATCCCACAACAATCCATAGGCATCACATCACAAGTGACCCTATCAATGAATTTTGGACCAAATGCAAAACTCACATTGCAAGTGTGAGTTATCTTGGAGCTTGTACCACTATCCTTCCAACCCAAAGAATAGGGATGAGGATGAGGCTCCATCGGTAAATGCAAATTTTTAACTATGGATATTATAATTAAATTCTTTTGCAAGCCATTGTCTACAATACAATCAATTGAAAAGTTAATTCATATATTCTCTAGTGATGAACAATGAATCACAAGTGCTCACTGATGAACTATATTGCATCAAGGTAACTTGATTAAGTTTACCTCTTAGTTTCGTGTATGGTTGATTTTCTCCTACCACCTCAATGGGACCTTGCACTTTGTCCTCCACTTGAGACGTTACAATCAAGCTTCTCTTCTTTAACTTAAAACATTCGAACTTCTCATGTCCTTTATTTTTACAATAATTACAAAAAAAAATAGAAGTTGAAGTAGAAGATGAAGTCTTAAAAGAAGAAGAATGAGGAGAAGGAGAGGAAGAAAAAGGAGATGTCTTCTTTGGAGAAAAAATTTCTTTTGAAAAGAAGAACCATTCCCTTTTGATGAACTTCCAACAATTGAAGTAGAAGGAGGACGAAACCCCTTTGATTGCGCCAAAAACTTGTCTTTCACAAGCTGCACATGGTTGAAAGCTAGGTCCAAGGTTTCCATAGGAACATACATAATCTCTCTATATAGGTGCTCCAAAAGCCCACTCTAAAATTTGAGAATCAAAGCTGCTACTTCATCATCCACATCAAGAAGGATGTGATACCTATTAAATTGAAATATGTAGTCCTGCACGAACATGTTAGTTCCCTACCGAAAATAAAACCATTTAATAACCAATTTTTTTTTATAATTTTAGGAATAGAAATTTTGCTTAAGTGATTTCACAAGATTATCCCAAGTGGTAATGGCATCTTGGCCTTCTTTTCGTTTGACTAAAACTGATGCAGGAGCATCCAGTGGCAGCAGAGCCATCTTGCATCAACAAAGAAATTCTAAGTATTTTGCCTTGGTGTTTTTCTTGCAAAGAAGAAAATTTGGCAAAGGAAGAAAAATGTCATGAAATCGCGACCAAAAGAGGAGAGAGAAGGTAAGGAAGAAAGATGTCGCGAAATCGCGACCAAAAGAGGAGAGAGAAGGTAAGGAAGAAAGATGTCGCAATATCGCGACATGTCGCGAAATCGCGACCAAAAGAGGAGAGAGAAGGTGTGGAAGAAAAATGTCGCAATATCGCGACCCGAAGAGGAAATAAGGAAGCAAGGAAGAAAGATGTCGCGTTATCGCGACCAATGGACGAGAAAAGGCGCAAGTGAGAAATATGTCGCGATATCGCGACATGTCGCGTTATCGCGACCAAAGGACGAGAAAAGGCGCAAGTGAGAAATATGTCGCGATATCGCGACATGTCGCGTTATCGCGACCAAAGGACGAGAAAAGGCGCAAGTGAGAAATATGTCGCGATATCGCGACATGTCGCGTTATCGCGACCAAAGGACGAGAAAAGGCGCAAGTGAGAAATATGTCGCGATATCGCGACATGTCGCGTTATCGCGACCAAAGGACGAGAAAAGGCGCAAGGGAGAAATATGTCGCGATATCGCGACCCAAAGAGGAAAGAGGAAGCAAGGAAGAGAAATGTCGCGATATCGCGACCCGAAGAGGAGAGAGAGAGAGAGAGAGGAAGCGACATGTCGTGATATCGCGACATGTCGTGATATCTCGACATGTCACGATATCGCGACCGAAAGAGAAGAGGAAGAGCAAGAGGAAGAAGATGTCGCGACATGCTGCATTTTCAGGGGCCGTTACAGAGTGACGCATGGCAGTTAACGGGAGTCGAAACGGCAGTTTCAGGGGCAGTTACAGAGCGAAGCATGCAGAAAAATCATGCAGCTGAAATAAGTAAGGTGACAGCAAACAGAAGTCGATATGGCAGTTTCAAAAACCGTTATAGAGTAATGTGACAGTGAACGGGAGTCAAACGGCAGTTACATGGGCTGTCGCGGAGTGAAGTTATGGAGCAGTGGCAGCACTGAACAGCTCGTGGCACCAAGGTGCAATGAAAGCAGACGAAGACAAAGAGTCGTGGCGGAAGGGACCACCAGATGGAAGACGGAGAGTCGCGCCAGAAACTTTAAAAGGGGGAAGCGAAGGCGTGCACAAGGGTTGGAAAACGGCCGCAGGCAGGGTTGCACATTCGAAGGCCGAGGGCCATTCTGGGCCTGCTTGCGGCTATGTTTTTTTTCCTTCCAGAAGAACTTAGGGTCCCTGAGCATGTAAACAGATTCGCCGAACGTGAGGCAATTTACACCAGGATCTGTGGAGTCGAAAGACCGCGAAACAGAGTTGCAAACGAGAAGGCACGAGGGCCATCTGGACCTGTTTCAGAGCGGTGGTGTTTCTTCCAGGGGGCTGCAGAACTAGAGATTGCAATAGAGAATAGGAAACTACGCCTGTGGGCTAGTTTTGTAAAAGAAAGAAAATTGCTAAGCCTGCGGGCTGTTTGCTGTAAAATTATCCTAAATTGTTGAATGAAAATTTGGGGTTTGCAATTTTTGGCTCTGCATCAAAAACTTTAGCTAAGCCTAAAAGCTTAAGCTTTACAAATGGGACCCTATCATCATCTTGAGTGTGAGTGTAAGAAAACCAAGATTCCATGTCCAATTGAAAAGGTTGCAAATCCAATTGAAATTCTTTATTCATGAGTGTGCAACACATAGGCTTGGAAGTACCCAAAAAATACATAACCATCTCCACCAAATCCTCATGTATGGCAAAATATGAGGGAAGAGATAAGATAAGCTAAACTTAACAAATCATATCCTAACCAAATATGCAACAAAATGTGCAAGCCTAGCTAAAATAGCTATATACTATCTTAACTTAACTAATCCTAACAAATCCTTCTAAATGCCAACTAGCTACCAACTAGTGCACAAGAAGTGTACGTGAGAATATTAGAACTCGCATTACAATTATTTGCAAGAAATAAAACTATGCAAACCTAGCTAGGAAGAAAGAGGGGTCATGTGAGTGAACAAACATCAATCCTCATCAACAAGATCCAAGTGATGAGAACTACTTCATTGAATCTACAACAAACATATCAATATCATGTTCATTAGATGATGAGGGTATGATCATGGTTTTTACATCCCTCTCTAATGATGAAAAATGGTTCATCGTACTTTGCAACACCTTTGATCAATATCAACTATCACCTTTATGGCAAGATATTACAATTTTATTAGTTATCCAAAAGGAAGAAGTTACCCTACCAAAAAATTGGTAATTCTTAGTCTAGGCAAAGGAACAAGAAAATAGTAGGGCCACAAAGCAACTTGAATTGGAAGTTTTAGTTATCTTATAGGATACTTAGGATGAATTATATGTTGCAACATGGAGCGATCAAAAACTATAGGTGATGCAATTTGAAAATATGATAATAAGAAGCTTATAGAATGTAGTACATATGACTTCAAGCTTACAATGGTATATTTATTCATAGTTTTGAGAGGATGGACTCAAATTATACCCAATTTATTGCAAACAAGTATTTTTCCTAAAGAGAAAGAATAATTGCTATATATTGATCAATATAAGGGTCTTATCTTCATATCAATTCATTCTTTGGAACAAGCATTATATGTTCCCAAGGATTTGAAAGAGCCCAAGTTTCAAGGCAACAACTTCTTTTGAAAAAATTCAAATCCCACTATGAGAGGAGATAGAAAGGGATATCATGGTGCATTGTGCATAAGTATTGCATTCCTATGTATAGAGTCCTTGCTATGAAAGGATAGTTTTTTGCATTGCCAATAAATATTTTTATTAAATTCTAATTGTTATTTATATTTGTTGGTTAGGTTGCATATAGTACCTAGATTTTTTCTTATAAATAGTTTATCTTTGCAAATTACTTAGTGCTATATACAATTGAATCCATTCATAATAGATAAATCACTATTTCTCTACGTTTGAACAACATAGTATACATGCTAACCCATAAAGTCACCAAGAATGTAATGAATTTTATTCACTACCTTCAATTATGAGTTTTTGCTCAGATTTGGCTATTCAACATGTTGATAGGGAACTATTTGAATAAATTTAAAGTTAAACTTAAAATCATAGTCCTTGGCTAGAAGCAAATCTAGTAGTGAGAAGCTAAAGAGTCACTCTAAGAGCCACTTCAACACCGTCTCATTCAAAATCGATCATATTGAGCAAATCAAATTTATAATCTCAATACTTCAAGGCATTTGGAATTAGCTTGAAATTTTCAAAAATTATTGAGTGAATAGGATTCCCAAGGACATGCTTTGTAAGGGTTAAAAGTGATTTGGAAACATTTAAATTACCAATTTGTTTTGAGATTTAAAAATCAAACCATTCAAATTTTTGAAATCTTATCTTCATTAATTGATCCAAATCTTCTTCAATTTGCTTGGAAATAAAGCAAATCACCTCATCAAAGCAAATAGTTCAAAAGGTCCCACAACCACAAGATCTAAAACAAGGTGTTCCAAACTCAAGATTTATTGTATTTGTTTCCTATAACTTTATTTTGAATTTTACATAAATTAGCATCAAGGTCATCCACTTGCCATTAACAAGCACAAATGCCTTTAAGGTTACCAATAATCTATTTAGAGTATTACTTCAATAATTGGTGTAATTTGTAGTTGTAAAATCATCAGTGAGTAGATTTTTCAACAATACTTGTTTGATTAAGCAGTTCAAAAGACAACTAGTTTCTAAGGGAAAGCGTGACAAAGGATTAAATATTTAGATCACCACTAACACTAGATATGAGATTCGAGGATAGATTTTGATGAAATCTAACATACCAAATGCACAATCATACCTGATAAAAGGAATATATAATAGAACACCAATGAATAAATAGTTATATCATGATGAGATCAAATCCAAACGATTTCCCCTAAGCAAAATTGACTTTGTAGTCCGACAAATAAGGCAAAATAATATAGAAAAATGGACCTAACTAGAGAGAATGATTTTAGTTTCAAAAAACCAAATTCTTCTATTGCTAGAGATCTAGCATGATACCTACCATAGATTTTCTTTGATATAAGTAGTTACAATCTTTGACTAGGCTAGGTTAATCTAATCATGAGTACATTTTACCACCCAAGCTTAGTAATTGGGTGAGAGTTTGGTTAAAAATAAGTGCCTCCAAGCATATTTTATGGGCTAACACATTAGCATTTTCTAGATTGACTTGTGAATTGTTGATTTCTTAAGCCTCCCCTAATAGCTTTTGATTTGCAATAGAATACTATATAAAACAAATCATTCATGATGTAAGACAATCTCTTTTGCATAAGAAACAAATATGTTTTTGCGTTTCACATGTCTATCTACTCTACCTTGTTAGCAACTCCATAATTTCCTCACAAGATCTCATAATATATCAAGAATAAATATTCACACGATTACATATATTCAATCCATGATAATAACTCTCAAAAAATATTATTAATGAATATATATCTACTTAAGCAATGCAAATACAATGTATTGCAAAAAAAAATTTATCTTCATTACAATACTTTGTCTTCAATATATACACATTGTATATGAGACTTTTCACATTCACAAGAATCTTGACCTTTCTACTTTCAACAAACTATTTATCTCCTCAAGCACGCAGGAGATCTAACAGTTCATATTTCTCATAAGAGATATACCACATAATAGTAAATATATTATTGACTCCACATATCCACATAAGTACAAAGAATCTAATGATTGCACATACTAAAAAATATACTTACATGACACGTCACTTACATAACTCCATGCTTACATGATACCTACTATATACTCAAATATTAATCACACTCTAAACTAAACTATTTACATTTTACTTATAATATTCTTGCAAGTTACCAAATAACGTAATACTTCCAAAACCCCCCATATTACATTATTTGGTATGAAGGTATTTTTCCTTCATGTGCTTTCAATCATTCATGCTAGTCTTGATCTTTTTATTCTGACTCCAGTACTCCTTCAAGTTTGGGTATTGAATATGTTCTTTATCTTTATTCAAGAGGTACATGTTTCTATCATAATATTGATAGTATTTGTCACCTGTACCTATCACACTTCTAAGCAAGTCATCACAATAATATAGTCCATCATTGATATCAATATTATCCTTGATACCCTTGCTATTATTTGAATCCCATGTCTCATTACCTCTAAAAGTATTATTATCAAACTTGTTATCAATGCTCTCAAATGTAGGATGTAACAATTCATCATTTTTGTTATTTGTATATCTTGTTCTATCATATCCTATTTATTTTTTAAAGAGTTCAAACCAACACTTTTGTATAAACACATATGTCTTTTGTACATTCTTTGTCTATGCTTAAATAGTTTTTTCATATGCTAAATATTTTTCTTGAATGAGGTCATAACATACATTTACATGAGCCTTCATTGGTTCCAAAAAAATTTCTATCATGAGTTTCACATTTTCCTTATACTGAAATCTACTAGTGTCATGCCAAAATAAGACATTTTTATTTATCATGTTATTGCTCTTTTTTTCATTTTGTTCTTCCACTTCTTTCACCATTCTTGTTAACCATTTTGGTTGTCTTGGTGATATTTTTGTTGGAATGAAATCACTATTTGATATTTCTTCTTTTGCTTGATTTATTTCTTTCAACTCTAGATTCCTTAGTTTGTTCCTTGATTGTGTTAAGGTACCATCTAGCTTCTTTCTTGTTTATATATGCTATCTCAGAGTTTATTTTTTATTCAAACTTTTGAATGCTCTTATCTTTGATATAAGTCTTCCATAACCTGTTCCTTCAATCAAATATGTCTTCAAATTTTTAATATATTATTTCTTTAATACTATTGAGATTAATTTATCTTTTTAATTTTCTTGTTTGTGCCTCTGCTTTAATAAGTCTTTGAATAACAATAATTCTTTCAATATTTTTTAAAATATAATTAATTTTCTTTGTAGTAGAATTTCTTATTACTCCCAAATTTAATATTTAATAAATCTTCTTTCTTCTACAATATTCACTTAGTCTTCAATTTTTAATTCTTTTCTTAAATATGATTTTTTGTTGATGTTGAAATCCATATAACTCTAAAATTAATATTTCTTCTTCAATATAATTTTCCTTCAAATATATTTTTTCTTCTTTCTTCAACAATTTTTTAAACTCTCCTCAATAATTTATTCAATAGTATTTCAACTTCCAATTAATCAAATAATATGTTTTTCCTTCAAATATATTAATATTTTTTCAATAAAAAATATTTCACTTTTTTTTAGTCTTCTTCAAATATTTATTCTTCACTTTAATAATTTCAATATTTAATTAATTATTCTTATGACTTCCTCCAATTGTTCTTCTCCTTCACTTATAATAATAGTGTTCACAAGTATTAACTTCCTTCCAATAAAATAACTTCCCCCAACTTTCCTTTCTTAAAATTTATCTATTCTCTATTTAATTCTTCCTTAAGGTTATCCTTTCACCAAATAACTTTGTAAATTTAAATAAATTAAAGGTTAATGTTTTGTACCTTTGTAAACCTTAGCTCTCCATGTACTCCTTTCTCCAATGATCTTTCTTTTCCATATTCTCATTGCATTGTAATGCCCTCTTCGAACAAGTGTTATGTTCTACCTGCTATCTTCCTTATGCAATAGGATATCTTTAGCTTTTGAAACTATCATCTTTCTATAATTATTAATTATGCTCTTTTCATACCCAGGTGTTGTAGGTGAGTTGGAGAGGATAGGGCAATCCTCCAAGGGAGGTCCCAGGTTCGAATCTCCACCCTACCAAAAAGCTGAATTGGGTACCCAAAATCCAATTGATATTTTTGGTGCGGGCAGGGTTGGGTGCGACTCCCAGGTGACTTTGACTGTGTAGAACCCCCTATTCGTGGTCTCAGACCAAGGCGGCCCCAGAAGAGGTTTTTCGCTTTAAAAAATAAATAAATAAAATAAAATTATGCTCTTTTCATATGCTACTAGGTTTTTCTCTAACCTCTCCTTGCTATAATGCTTGGTTTATGTGCCTATAGGTGCTTAGGTACTATTCTTCAATGTTCTAGCTTGTCTGGATTTCCAACATTATGGTTTGAGTTTCTTCCTATGCAATAGTGGCTCTAATTCTTCTCAAGCATTCTGCACTTCTCCAACTTCCTACTCCCTCTACCTCAATCTATAATGTGTTGCCTCCTCCAATATTTTGCTTTCTCTATCTCTATTTTCAATTTTCTCTATAACAACTCTAGTGATATTTAGACCTACAACTTATCTCCATTCACTTTAGCTCTCCAAAGTTATGCCTTCCTCTAGTCCATCAATGATTTGCCTCCTCCAACAATATTCTTTAGCCTATTTGATACTTTGTCTCTCCAACCTTATCATATTCATCAATCATAGTCTACAACTTACTTGGACTTCTTGTCTTTTAGACAATAACTCATATGTCTCTCAAATGAAAAATAATTCCTATGACTCACTCCTTACAACTATGATTATATTAAAAACCTCTATTCTCATTATCAAAATCATTCACCAATATGCATAAATATACAACATGCATCCATAAATATATTCCATAATAACAATCCACACAATAAAATAGAGATTGAAAATACCCTTGAGGTAGGGCAACACTATACAATACTCCTTATTGGAAGGAAGGAGGAAGGCACTCCACAAGAACTCCAACTTCATGAGCCAAAACTTCTATAAAGAATACTTGCTATATATCTTATACAATTGGGGGTACATCTCTTTATACAAGAATGTGATGGTTCACCTTCCATGAGTTACAGGATAACCCATGTGGTGGTTCACCTTCCATATGTTACAAAGTGTATAATATTATAATAAGGCACTATATTAGATATTATTAGAATTTTATGTGTAACCCATGTTATAATACAATATCATATTATATCCCCACATGCATATACTTAGGTACCTAACAAATTCTTTGCAATGGTGGCTCTGATATCACTATTAGCAACTCAATACTTTCCTCATAAGATCTCACAATATAATAAGAATAAATATTCATATGATTAACATATATTCAGTCCATGATAATAACAACTCACAAAAAATATTATTAATGAATATGTATCTTCTTAAGCAATGCAAATACAATGTGTTACAAAGCTTCTTCGATCACCATAATAATGCTTTGTATTCAATATATACACATTGGATATGAGACTCTTCACATTCACAAAACTCTTGACCTTTCTACTTTCAATAAACTATTCATCTTCTCAAACACACAAGAGATCTAACACTTCATATTTCTCATGGGAGAAATACCATATAATAATAAATCTATTATTGACTCCACATATCTACATAAGGACAAATACTCTAATTATTGCACATACTAAAAGATAAACTCTTACATAAATTCATACTTACATGACATCTCACTTACATAACTCCTTACTTATATAACTCCACACTTACTTACATAACACCTAATATATACTCAAATATTAATCACACTCTAAACTAAACTATTTACATGGTACTTACAATATTTTTGCAAGTTACCAAATAATGTAATACTTCTAGCATACCTACTAAGATTATGCATGGGGCTATTATGTTATAATTGTATGTTGGTGGACTAAAGTGTTATGAAGCACAAACTATAGGGTACAAGTAATCTAGAAAAATTGTGCATTAGTAGAATTTGGTTATGAAATATCTCTTCCTTCAGTTATTATTTTCTTAGTAGATATCGGTCTTGTATATGCATAATACAAGCAACTATGACTTTGTGGTATTTGTGGCTATGTATAACTATGCATGACCATTAGTCTTATTGAAACTTTGTATTGGTAAACTTAAGTGTTTTGAGATACCTTTTATAGATAGGAATATTAACTTATGTTAGTCCTCTTGTGCATATCATCACAACATAGAACCTTTCTTAGTCATTTCATTTATATCATACAACTCATATAAAGAACTTTTTACACCACCTAGCTTATTTGTTAGTTTAGGATTCCTTCCCCCTTTTCTCTTT
The DNA here is from genome assembly GCA_028583015.1 of Wollemia nobilis. Lineage (NCBI taxonomy): Eukaryota > Viridiplantae > Streptophyta > Pinopsida > Araucariales > Araucariaceae > Wollemia > Wollemia nobilis. The sequence goes on from JAQPPZ010012890.1 coordinate 47,247, forward strand.
CAAGTAAAATTGTAATAGAGTGTAAATTACTTTTACAAAACTAATCATCTTTGGAGTTTGTTTGGGTAAAATCAAACTTCCAATTATACTATTTAACCAAGAGTGCAATTGGTAGTCAATCCCAAAAAGAATCAACTACCTTTGGTAAATTAATAAAGCTAGCCCTAAAGCTTCCAAATCCTTTACCTATAGAACTAAATAAAGGATATCCAACATCAAGTTCATAATAATTCTTTCCATCGCTATAAGTGATTCCAATTTTGAATCCTTCTACTCCTTCCTCATAGTCACCATTACTACCCTCTCATCAACCAATGTCTTTTTGCACACCTCCAACATATCAAGACTATAATTAGGATAAGATACGTAAAATGGAAAATCATTTTAGAAATCTCACTTTTATAGTCTTATATCATTTAGATAAGCTGACAATTAGTGAAAGACAAGTGATAAAAAGTGCAATAATAATAAAAAAGAATTTCATACTCAATTAGCGATCAAAATGATCTACCTTCTCTACTAGATTTTCAAAATTCAATGAATAATATAATGAATCCAATGCCAAGGAGTATACCAAGTCAAGCAATAAATGCCAATCAAACTAAAATTTGGTATTATACTTGAAATGTTATGTATGATACACATATAGGCATATTGAAACAACAAAAAATGCAAGCAATGGCATGGGCACAATAAACATCTAGTAGTAATTAACCAAATCCATAAGAATTTATGGCTTTAACTTCCCTCTTAGATTTTGTTTTAGTTGAATTTAGCTAGGATAAAATGGTTCATATTTCTCCTAAAAGGACAACAAATTAACAAAGGGGATATTTTACAAGAACCTAAAAGAGATCAAAAGATAAATAACAAGTTCAATTAACTAATAATCAAATTCACACAATATTGAAAAGAGGTGCTCCAATGACAAGATGAACTAATTCATCCCCTCAATCAAGAACTTCACATACCTAGTAGCATTAATACCTACTACTATACCATAGAATAAAATGCAAGCATTCCAATAATCCAAATGAAAAGATCTTGTAGCAAGTACATATATGCAAAACTCTTCTATTAGAGAAAATATTAAGTAAAAGAAAGAGAGGATATGATGAAAACTATGAAGAACACAAGCTTATACTGAGAAGGGAGGAATAGTATAAGATCACTTTTTACTTTTTTTTCCCAATAAATATTATGCAATGAACAGATAGCAATATCTACAGTAGTAATCAAGCAATGCACACAACACCATACACAATAGAGACACCACAATTTACGTGGTTCACCCAACGTGGGCTACTCCATGGAGAAAATATTTCACTAAAATTTTCTCGATCAATATTTTGAGAATCATTTCCCTATTAAAATGTTTATGGACCTCTATCCAAAGGAGATGTTGATCAAGTTCGTGGATCTCTATCCATAGGAGAACTGCTTCTCCTCTGCTCTGGCTGGTGATCCTCTAGAAGACTACTGCCTCCACTGCACTGGATTGTGGATCTCTCTCCACTAAAGACTCTTGTCCCCACTCAAAATACCTATCCTCACTACCCTAGCTAATGGATATCTATCCATTGGATACCATTGTCCTCTTTGCTCTATCACCTCCAAAGATCTGTCTCAGATCTACACTAAACACAGTCTTTAGGTCTAGCACAAATCTGCTCAATATCTATCTCTGGTCTGGTACAAACCTGTCCTCAAATCTGCACCAAAATCTGCTCCACAAGTCCAATCAGAACTTGCTCAAATATGCTCAACAAGTCCACTCAAAATTTGCTCAAATCTGCTCAACAATTCCACTCAGAACTTGCTCAAATCTGCTCAACAAGTACACTCAAAACTTGCTCATATCTGTTCAACAAGTCCACTCAAAACTTGCTCAAATCTGCTCAATAAGTCCACTCAGAACTTGCTCAAATCTACTCAACAAGTCCACTCAGAACTTGCTCAAATCTACTCAACAAGTCCACTCAGAACTTGCTCAAATCTACTCAACAAGTCCAATTAGAACTTGCTCAATTATGTTCAAAAATCTCACTCAGAACTTGTCAAAATCTGCTCAACAAGCTCACTCAAAACTTGTCCAAATCTGCTCAAAAATCTCACTCAGAACTTGTCCAAATCTGCTCAACAAGCTCACTCAAAACTTGTCCAAATCTGCTCAACAAGCTCACTCAGAACTTGTCCAATCTCATAGAAACATAAAGAGAATTGTTAGAGACCCAATATTTTCTATACTCAATGTTCAATCACTTTTCAACTCAAATCAGACTATAGAATAGTTTATTTTATGGAACTTGAACAATCACTTCACACAACCACTTGACTAGGTTCAATCAACTCTTCTCATAAACCATCATAAAATATTATTTTGCCAACTTTCTCTTCAACTCTTCTCATTGTTCCCGGTGCTATTGATGGTGTGCTCCATGGTATTAATGACGACTTTTCACTTTGACATCAATGACAACTAAATACTCTTCAACTCTTCGCATTGTTCCTGGTGCTATTGATGGTGTTCTCCATGGTATTAATGACAACATTTTACCTTGACATCAATGACAACTAAATAGGCTCAAAATGTCCAACAATATCCCCCTTTGTCATTGATGGCAACCCAATTTCCTTTTACTGAAAACTTGAATTTTCCTTTGTTCTGCTCCCCCTAGGACATTGCTCTCCCTGGCTCAATGCTCTCTCAAATATCAAATATCTCCCCCTTACTCAAATCTCTCCCCCTTTGACATCAATGGCAAAGGTTCACCTTTGGGGCTCGGGGCTAAGAATGAGCCTCTTAGCTTAGCCTCTCCCCCACCTTATTTTGAGGTGGTTAATTTTGGGGTGGGAGTATTTCTACTCCCATAAAGCATTGTTCTTTACCTGTATCCTCTTTTCTTCTTATCTGTATTTTTTTATTCCTTTGACTGTTTTTATCCATGTTCATGTTCCTGTCCATGTCTAAATTTCTGCTCCTGTTCATGTTCGTATCTATGTTCTTGTTATTGTTCCTATTCCAGTTCATATTTTTGTTCTTTTTCATATTCATGTTCTTATTCATTTTTTTGTTCATACATGTTTCTGGAATGTCTGCTCTACATCATTTTGTTGTTTGACCATCATTATTGCACTTATAACAATTAACATTATTATTTCTTGGAGGTGCAAATATCTTAAGATTTCTCCTAGTGAAGCCATATCCTCTTCTGTCATGAACCCTGCAATTCATTGCCTTGTGACCAAACTGATTACATGAATAGCAATATCCATGTAAAGGTTGTATGTTCCCATATTCCTATATTTTATGTGTCCTGCACTGTGAAGCCATGTGCCCAAACCTGTGATATGAAAATCATATTTCATTTAAGTTTCCTTGTATTGACCTTATTGGTCTCCTATTCTAATTTTTGTTCCATCTATATCTTCTTTGTACATTGTTCCTATTTTTGTTGAACTCTCTATTGTCCAACTCATCCTTAGATGTCTCACTTTCTTTTACACTATCTTCTTTTGAAGTATCTTCATCTGAAGTTTCTTCTCCTCCAAAACTTGAAGTTGACTCTTCTTCCCATTTCTTTTGAACTTGTTCAAATCCAAGACCTGTCTTGCTTGATGTAGTATTTTGTGTCTTGATGAACTTATCCAAGTTCTTTGAGTTGTTTTTAAACCCTTTCATCTTGATCTTGGAGTCCTCTAAATCTTCTTTTAGTAGTGCCACTTCTTGTGCTAACTTCTCACATTCCAAGATCTTTGCTTCTAACTTATCCTTGAACCTCTTTGCCTTAGCCTTTGATTTTTCTAAATCCTCTATGAGCAATCTTCTCTCTTCATCACATTCTTGAAATTGAATTTCAAGTTTAGAGTGTTGCTTCCTTACCTTCTTTACTATGTCAAGGGCATAGATAAGTTCTCCCTTGAGATCATAACCATCATTTTCTGAATATTTCTCTATTTGTTTACCTTTGTCCAAAAAATTATTTTCTTTTGGCTTATCTTCTATAGGATACTTACTTCTTCTTCTAAAGCCATTAGAAGATTTTCATCTAGTCCTTCAAGTGCATTCTCATATTCATCATCACTGAAACTATAACCATCCCTTGTACAATCATATTCAAGATGTCCAAAGTTACAACATCTAAAACACTTGAGAATTAATGGAGTCCGTTTCTTAACTTGCTCTTTTTATTCAATCATAAATAGGACTCCATCTCTATCATTGTATGAAAAACTAACATCACTATCACTTGAGTACTCACTTTCCTTATCCGCATAGTATCTCCTCTTTTGTATCTGAAAGAACTTCTTTTCTTGTTTGCTTTGTCCATCCTTGCTTTTCTTTTGGTGCCTATATATTTCTAATTCCCTGTACTTGTGATCCTATTTTTCTTCACCATTGTTGTTCTTGGGTTCTTGACAATTTGTTGCAAAATGTCCATACTTTCCACAATTGAAACACTTAACATATCTTAGATCTCTGGATATTCTGGAATCTTTATCTCTTCTACCGTAATTAGCTTCTTCATCACTGGATGACTCATTGCTTGATTTTGAATTCTTACCCTTTGTCTTATTGATTACTTTGAATGTTGCTTTCTTCTAGGGAATAGGATCTTTTGTTCTTATCTCAAATATTGTGAGCATACCAAGAAATTTATATCTTATTAAAGTATCACCATCTATTGATACTTCTATAATAGAAACATATTCACTAAATCTTTTTGGAAGAGATCTTAATACTTTATCACAAATATCATATTCATCAATCTTCATTCCAAGCCCTTGCATATCATTAACAACCTCATCAATTAGAATTAGATAAACACTAATATTTTCCTTTTCATTTATTCTTAATGCTTCAATTTGTCCTTTGAGATTTTGCATCTTTGCTTTCTTAACATTTTTATCTCCTTCATATATATTTTGTAATTTATCCCACATCTCTTTTGCAATTTGATAATGCATATCTTTCATAGAATTTGTTCTATGCAAACCTCTCACAAGTGCATTCATTTCTTTTGAATTATAGTGTTGTAGAATCTTACCTTCCTTATCTGTAGGAGGATTGACTAAGGGATTGTATCCAAATTCCACTGATTCCCAAATTTCATTGCCAAGTGCCATCAGGTAGATCTTCATCATCACACTCCAATACATATAGTTACTTCCATCAAATACTGGTGTTGAATTATTTGAGGACACCTCCTTAGGATCCATTATGTTCTTGTTAGATTTTCCTTCAAGTTGTTAAACTCTTATGAAGGAACCAACTCTGATACCAATTGAAGAACACAAGTTTATACTAAGAGGGGGGGAACAGTATAAGACCACTTTTTACTTTTCTTTCCCAATCAATATTATGCAATGAACAGATAGTAATATCTATAGTAGTAATCAAGCAATGCACACAACACCATACACAATAGAGATACCACAATTTACGTGGTTCACCCAATGTGGGCTACTCCACGAAGAAAATTTCACTAAAATTTTCTCGATCAATCTCTTGGGAATACTTTCTCTATTACAATGTTTATGGACCTCTGTCCAAAGGAGATGTTGATCCCCTAAATCAAGTTCATGGATCTCTATCCACAGGAGAACTCCTTCTCCTCTGCTCTGGCTGGTGATCCTCTAGAAGACTACTACCTCCACTACACTGGCTTGTGGATCTCTCTCCACTAAAGACTCTTGTCCCCACTCAGAAGACCTGTCCTCATTGCTCTGGCTGATGGATCTCTATCCACTAGAGACCATTGTCCTCTTTGCTCTGTCACCTCCAAAGCTCTGTCTCAGATCTACACTAAACACATTCCTTCGATCTAGCACAAATTTGCTCAATCTCTATCTCTGGTCTGGTACAAACTTGTCCTCAAATATGCACCAAAATTTGCTCTATAAGTCCACTCAAAACTTGCTCAAATTTGCTTAACAATTCCACTTAGAACTTGCTCAAATCTGCTCAACAAGTCCACTTAGAACTTTCTCAAATCTGCTCAACAAGTCCACTCAGAACTTGCTCAAATCTGCTCAACAAGTCCACTCAGAACTTGCTCAAATTTGCTCAACAAGTCCACTTAGAACTTGCTCAAATATGCTCAACAAGCTCACTCAAAACTTGTCAAAATATTCTCAACAAGCTCACTCAGAAATTGTCCAAATCTGCTCAATAAGCTCATGTAGAACTTGTCCAAATTTGCTCAACAAGCTCACTCAAAACTTGTCCAATATCGTAGAAACATAAAGAGAATTGTTAGAGACCCAATATGTTCTATACTCAATTTTCAATCACTTTTCAACTCAGATCAGAATATAGAATAGTTTATTTTATGGAACTTGAACAATCACTTCACACAACCACTTGAATAGGCTCAATCAACTTTATTGAACCAATCACTCAATGAAACAAACCTTACTTACAAACCCTAGTCCAAGCATATATCAACCAACTCAAAATGTTTCCAACAATACTCAACAACAAATATTACATAACAATGATACTCGTTCTTTTCAAATCCTAGTTCAAGTTCTTTGCACAACAACTCACTTCAACAACAATGCTTATAAGACTATCTTCACATAACAATGATACTCATATCTTTTTCAAACCCTAACTCAAGTTCTTCACACAACCAATGGCTTCAACAACAATGCTTCTAAAACAAGGTTTTAACAACAACTCTTTATTCTAGAAAACCTTGAAGCATTAACTCAAACACTCTCAAAAAGGAAACCCTAATCAAGTCCTTTTCACTCCAAACTTATTTTCCAGAAAACCAATCAATCAACTCAACTATGGAAGAATGTGCTCATACCTTTTCTTGATGATGAAGGGATCTCATAAATTTGCCACAACCACAACAACTTCTATGCCAATCTCAAAGAGGTTAGAAGATAAATCTTTCTCACAATATAATGTAAATACTCATTTACACCTTATCACTCCACATTTCAAAAACAACCATCAACATACACAAAATATTTATCCAATAACAACTTATAAACTCCCAACTAAAATAAACTTAACATCCACCAAAAATTAACTCAAACCTCTTTAATTTATTTTAATGGCAAGAGAAACTTTGATAAAAATCAAATCAACTTTCTTTATAATTCCAAAGATATAAATCACTCATCAATAAAACAACCTCTCATTAATCCTTATTACTCCACAATAATAGAAATCAATTATCAAATCAACAACCTTTCTCAAACCCTATAACTCCAACAATAATATAAATCAAACACACAACTTTTCACAAACCCTAATTACTCCACATTATCCTCTAGAAAAACCTTAGGCAAAAATTAAATATCAAAAAAATATCTTTGCCTCGTAGTGGGTTTCGAACCCACGATCTCTGCCTCCACGAGTGCTCTAGCCGTGAATTTGACCACCATGTGCGCTAGACGCATGGTTAAGAGCCTAAGCTCTCTTTGTCTTCTTTATCCTCGGCTGGCACGCAAAAACCATGTGCAAAACGAACTTCCCTTGGTGCTCAAGACACAACACTCCACACGAATCGATCGCGTGCTTCCTCAACTCCCAACGTCTTCACAAAACGTGTGCTGCCAATGGACCACAGTGTCCTATGCGAATCTACCAATATACCACCATGGGTCTTTTAAAATCTTAACTACCATATTAATGTGTGAGGAGACTTTTATATCCTCATAAAATCATTTAATCTTCCACCATGGGTTTACCATAAACCCTCATAAAATATTATTTTTCCAACTTTCTCTTCAACTCTTCGCATTGTTCCTAGTGCTATTGATGGTGTGCTCCATGGTATTAATGATGACTTTTCACCTTGACATCAATGACAACTAAATAGGCTCAAAATTTCCAATAAACTATAGTTTCCTTCATTGACAATGGAAAAAAATAGCAAGCAATCATGTAGTATAGAAGGTTTATTCCCACAGAGGAATCATCCATGTAGCCTAGAGGTTTCAAAATTGCTAAAGAATTGAAAAGAAATCCATCTAAGGTAACCATACTTCATGCTCTCTTTTTTCCCTATATGGTTTTACCTTTTGTAAAGAGGTATTAAAAAAGTTCAAGCCTAATCCAATGAAGGAATTAGTAGTGATAAATTTACAAAACATGGTTGCAAAACCATAAATTTCAAATATGATAAAGCCCTTTTTATTCTATATCACACTTATAGACTCTAGCACAATAGTCTCAATAATAATAAAAATGGTTTAAAATAAGCTAAATCTTTACCTATAATTATGTCTTTAGTGGGACAATACAAATGGATGGAACTTTAGTAATAGAGTTTTGGGGTCTCAAAGACCTCACGTTGACAATAAATTTGAATCCAAAATTGATGGTCATAGAAGAAATGATCTTGGTGTATCTACCACTATTATTTGACATATTCTTGTCTTGTGAATACAAAAAATAAAATAAAAAATAAAAAGGTATTTGTTGATGGCTTATAATCACAATAAGGTTTCATATACAGATTAAAGAAATGGAATTGTAATTGAGGTGGTGTACCCCCATTATATAGAAGCATATAGAAGAAAAGTGCAAAGCGTAGGACACTATAATTGTCATCTTAACAAGGAGAATTTAAAGAAATGATATGATTATATTAGCGAGGTAAACATGATTATCAAAAGTCCATAGGAGGAGTATAAAATATTTTGGAATCCACGTGAATAAAAAGATCATTGAAATTGTGTAGCCTTTAGTAGTCCCAATGAAAGTCCAATTATCATTGAGGAATTGTAAACTTTGGGATAAATATAGACCAGGTACTTTGTTAGCACCTAAACTAGAAATAGCATTGGTACAAGTATTGTATTGAAAAATCCTCAAGAGAAAGTTTAAAAGTACACATCCAAACTACTATTAGACCTTATTAAATGATTTTGAGTTATGTAATCATTGGAAGATAAATAAATATTTCTCCCATATGAAAAAATTGAATAGTCACATTTCTTGTGAGAATGTGAGGAGATGAAAATATAGTTGAAGGTGAAACACCAAGAGCTACAAATATCAAAGTCTCTCAAAGAGGAAGAGACATATATATACATTAAATATACATAATGTATGTAAGCTATGACTAGCAAAATGTGGTGGATTTTGTGAATAATATGTGAGATATTGAAGTATAATTTTTGTGAGATTGATCGTGTGTGTTAAATATTGTTCGTTCATAATAGTTGTGTAAAATCCGTTAGTTACCTTCCTCCATTGCCAACATTTGGTATCAAAGAAAGCTAAGAATTTATGAGAATTCTAAAGGGACAACCCTTGTCATCCAATGACATGTCCTTTATGCATGTTGAGCTCTTTTTAGATTTTACAAGGAAGATTGTGTGAGGATCATGTTTTTACCTAGAATTTGAGACATGAAGCCAAGTGTTGCTAAATAAGTGAAGTTGAGTGTCATTAAATAAGTTGTAAAGGAGTTGGAAGAAATAATGTTTGAAGAAATATTGTGTTCTACGAACAAAAGAACATATATGTTATAGCAATAGTTTAAGGTGTAAAGTCAAACATGAGCCCAAGGCAAAAAGTGAGTGCAATACTAGAAGGAGAAATAATTTTGTGTAACGCATGCTTAGAAAATTTGGTTGTGTAATGCATGTTGAAGAAAGAATATAAGTGCTTGGGTGTCACATGTACATGGTAAGAATCTACTCCTAGGACAAGAATATAGTGTTGTGAGGAGAAAGATATATTATTTGTTCACACTATGAAATCAAAGATTATTCTAGATATGGCTTCAATAATATAAGTCGCCAACAATGCTTAGATAGTCCCTTTGTAGTCTGAGTTTATAATTGAATATATTTGAAGAAATATTAACATTTGCTTAAGTTTATTTTTTTTTTTAGAGTGATTAAAAACTTTTATTACCTATGCATATTAAAATGTTTGTTTATGTTTACTTTCACAATGTCTAAACTCCAAAATACAAATATTTAAAAAATTTATTGTTTGAAACTTAGACGATATTAAGTCATCATGCAACATTGAATAGACAAGTAACATGTGGTTGAGTTTGAATGTTAATGTGAAAACTCTTCAGCACAGAATTTTCCCACCTGATGGTAATCGAAATTGTTGAGGTGCTTCTTTAAGCTTCCTATTTTATAGTTGTGAAATGCATAAGGAAGAGTTGGTTACCAAAAGAAGAGTTATTTGAAGAAAATAGTCACGGGTTTAGTTCTCATGGTAACCTATTTTATTAAAAGAATTTGATGTTTTATGAAAGAGTTAAAAGTTTATTTTTTAAAGGATTGAAACAAATTGAAGGATATTTTATAATGAATTATTTTTATAAAGTGCATTTAGGGAGTTATAAGACATGAATTTTATTTAAGCATTTTTTTGAGAGAAAGTTGACATTTGGGAAGGGGAAATTTGAAAGAAAGTTGAAATTTTATAATTTTTTAAGTTTAGAGGACTAATATTTTTGTAGAAAATATTTTTACAAGGAAAATTTGTAATATTTTGTAATAAGATGTATTTTTGGCAATGTCTAGCACCTTAATTTTTAAATAAATTTGTGCATTATAAACAAAATTTTGCATACAAAAACAAACAAAAAACAAAAAATTAAAAACATGTGCTTTGCACAATTGGAATATTTTGTATAAATGATGTCTTTGACTTGTGTTTATAGGTAATGTTATCACGTTAAGTTACTACGTCTAAAGCCTAATATAGCTACCATAACAATGTTTGGGTACTGACCCTATAAATAATCAAGGAGGAACAAGGACATATTTTTTGTAATATTATGTTTCACTCCATCATTTACCACATTAATTTCTATTGTTAGACATAGATCTTAAAATTAAAAAATTGAGTATATAGGGAAGTTACACCCATGTATGCAACTTTTTTTTAAGCATGTGTCATTAATAGAATGAATCCTTTAGTATCACCTTGGATTCACGTATTGATCTCTCACATACCTTGAGGTTTCTCTCACATACAATCATGTATATTGAGATTGAAGAGAAAAAAGGCCCCGATAAACTACATATAGAAAAATAATAGTACATAATCAAAGGAAAAAATAAAAAGATAACAGATACAAACATAACACAATATTTCACCTAGGAACCCTTACGAGAAAAAAACTAGCACAATAATATCTCCTTATTGTATAAACTTAACCATCTCCAATATAATAATGTACATATCTCATCTCTCTTCAAAATCTGATGCAAGTGCAATTAAATAACAACACAAGAACAAATTTTAAAATACCATGGGCGAAAAACCATGGGTTCAAATATTTAACCCTAAACAACCCATATGGGTCTAAAATAGCTTAAGAAACCCTAAAAATTTCGTCGAGGTTTGTCACCCCTAGACCCTAGATTTTCGAGGGCTACCACCCTCGAACCCTTGCTCGACGCTCGACTCAACCTAGCCTCATACATTAGTGAGGATACATAGTGAGTGTCCAGTACCTTTTAGAGTTAACCCCGCTAGAATATATGGAAAGTATTCAACACATTTCTAACATTTTTCCACTTGTTGAATACTTTCCATAGGGGTTGAAAACTACTATTGTCAAATCTCAAGGGAAACCATACCTATAGATCTTATACACTATTAAAAAATTTTGAGCAGGTACAACCTTTGTTAATAAATCAACAATATTATTCTCTATATCAACTTTCTCTAGAATCACCTAATTCCCTTCAACCATCTCTCTCACAAAATGGTACTTGATATTAATATGTTTTGATCGATCATGAAAACCAAGATTGTTGGCCAAAAATATTGCACTCTAACTATCATTGTCAATTCTCACAACCTTCTACTTAAGACCAAATAT
>JAQPPZ010012895.1:0-62341 GCA_028583015.1 Wollemia nobilis
TTCAAATAGTATTTTAAGGGATATACCTGTCAAACCTGGGTTTTTGGCAAATAGGTGGCAAGTTGAGTATGGATCAGGACAAACTTATTTAGTCAACCAATGTTTATTTGAACCACAGATAGAAATACCTCAAGGAAAAATCAACTGGCATTTATATGTAGCTCCCTTACATGCATTTGACATAATCCTAGGAGTAGATTGGCTTAAGGCTCATAAAGCATTGCTAAAATTTGAAGAGAGATGGGTGGATTTTACAAATGATTCTAATCAAAGAATCCACATTTATTGCAATAGAACATCTCTCGAGCCTCATTTGATAACCAGTATGCAAGCCAAGAAAGCATGGAGGAAAGGATGTAAGTTGTATGTAGTAAAGATGAATAAAAAGGAGGAAACTGATTTAAGTTCAGCATTGTTCCAACAATATCCAGTACTAGGTGAGTATAGGGATGTTTTTCCTAAGGATTTTCCAGGATTACCACCTAAAAGGGAGTTTGAATTTTCAATAGAACTTGTGCTAGGAGAAACTCTAGTTGTTCGAACTCCATATCGTATGACACCACTTGAGTTACAAGAACTTAAAACTCAACTGCAAGATTTGCTAGAGAAAGGGCACATAAAACCCAGTGTGTCACCATGGGGAGCACTAGTTTTATTTGTTAAAAAGAAATATGGTTCCTTAAGATTATGCATTGATTACAGAATGCTCAACAAAATGACTATCAAGAACAAGTATCCTTTGCCCATAATTGATGACCTATTTGATCAGCTTAAGGGAGCCACCATCTTTTCTAAAATTGATCTCAGATCAAGATATCACCAACTAAGAATCCGGGAAGAAGATACTTATAAAACTACTTTTCAAACTCGATATGGACATTATGAGTTCACAATATTACCATTTGGTTTGACTAATGCACTAGCTGTATTCATGAATTTAATGCATAGTGTGTTCCGAGAGAAATTGGACCGATGTGTGCTCATATTTTTGGATGATATATTGATTTACTCCCGAAGTAGAGAAGAACATGATGAACATATGAGAATAGTATTAGATGTTCTTCGAAAAAATCAACTTTATGGTAAATTGTCCAAATGTGAATTCTACACACCACAAGTACAGTATTTGGGGCATATTGTATCAGCTAAAGGAATAGTTGTAGATCCCAAGAAAATTGAGGCCATAATAGACTAGCCAACTCCAACCAATGTGTTAGGGGTAAGAAGTTTTATGGGATTGGGTTGGTTACTATCGATGATTTGTGGAAGGGTTCTCAAAAATTGCTTATCCCATAACTAATTTGCAAAAGAAGGGGAAAGCATTTAGATGGACAACCCAGTGTGAAGAAGCTTTCATAACTCTTAAGGAGAAACTGACAACTGCACCTATACTGAGAATATTTGATCTAAATAAATAATTTACAATGTGTATTGATGCCTCATTAGAGGGACTGGGGGGAGTATTGATGCAGGATGAAGCTGTAGTGGCATATGAGTCCCTAAAGCTCAAGAAACATGAAATAAACTATGCTACACATGATTTGGAACTAGTAGTAGTGGTTCATGCCATTAAAATATGGAGGCATTATCTGTTAGGAAAATCTTTTGAACTTAAGACTGATCACCAAAGTTTGAGATATATTTTTACACAACCATTGCTAAATGCCCGATAGCGAATATGGATGGATTTTTTGGCTGATTATGACTTTGGTATTGAGTATATCAAGGGAAAATAAAATAAGCTGGCAAATGCTCTTAGTAGGAGAAGACATATAACAACTTATACAAGATTTCAATATGGGTTGAAAGAACAAATTATGGAAATATAGAAGAATGATGAGTTTTGCAAGTCATGTCGTAACAAGGTTGAGCAAGAACCCAATCGACATGGGGACTATAGTATTAAGCAAAATTTGGTTTATTTTCGGGATAAAATAGTAGTACCTAATAATGAAGAACTTAAAAAAACTATTCTGCAAGAAGCTCATTACACTCCCTACTCTGCTCATCCCGGGTAGTCAAAATGAGGGAAAACTTGAAAAAATATTATTTTTGGCTTGGAATGAAAAAATATGTGGTACAATTTGTTGCAAAATGCCTTGAATTTCAAAAGGTCAAAGCAGAGCATCAACATCTTGGTGGAAAATTACATCTATTTGAAGTACCAGAACATAAATGGCAGGTAATATCCATGGACTTCATTGTGGGTCTTCCAAAAACCCGATTTTAGCATGATGCAATATTTGTAGTGGTGGACAAGTTAACCAAAGTGGCGCATTTCATACCAAGAAGTGTGCATGATGATGCTTATGCAATAACACATAAATTTGCATGAGAAATTGTGATATTACATAGATTTCCTGAAATAATCATTTCAGATAGGGACTCATGATTTACCTCAGATTTTTGACAAGATTTGCACCAAACTTGGGGAACAAAACTCAATATTAGAACTGTCTATCATCTAGAGACAGATGGACAGACCGAGAGGGTCAATCAAGTTATTGAAGACATGCTTCGCATGTATTGTATGGACCAACATAGCAAATGGGAGGATTATCTCTTCTTGGTGGAATTTTCTTATAATAACAACTACCATACCACGTTGGGCATGGCCCCTTTTGAAGCCCTATATGGGCGAAGGTGTAAGACACCGTTAACATAGGATAATTTGGATGATCGAGAGGTGATCGGTCCTAAAGCTATAAAGCATATGGAAAGCCAACTGAAGGAAATTCTCCAACGACTACGGGAAGTCGTTGACCATCAAAAAAGTTATGTTGACCTTAAAAGAACACCCCGTGAGTTTGTCGTTGGTGATAAAGTCTTCCTTAGGGTTAAGCCCACCAAAAGTTCCATAAAATCCACCAAATTAAGTCCTAGGTTTGTAGGTCCTTTTGATATAATTGCCAAAATCAGTCATGTTGCCTACAAACTCGCATTGCCACCGAATCTATCAAAAATCCATAGTGTTTTCCATGTATCCCTCCTATGTAAATATGTAGCTGACCCATCCCACATTTTGGATGTAACTCATTTGCAGATGTTGGACCCGCAACTCATTGAAGTTCGACCTATAAAAATTCTAGGTTATAGAACCAAACAACTAAGAAAGAGGATTGTAGAGCAATGTAGGGTTTAGTGGGATCAGTATTCCAAAAGGAATGCCACCTAGGAGGATGTTTCTAGAATGAGAAACCAGTTTTCATACTTGTTTGAAAATTGATATCAAAAGACAATTAGCTATTTTATGTTTAAGATGTAAAAATCTCTTTTATGTAATACCGTGATGGGACTTGTTATGCATATCAAAGATGCTATTAAGTAGTTTTTCTTTATATATGATGTCGTGATAAGACTTGTTATTCATATCACTCATGCTTGCTATATAATTTTTCTTTTAGTTGTTTAAATATTTAAGAAAGTTTTAACTTACACATATCTAATTTTCTAGCTAACACAGGGACTGTGTTAATCCTAAGAGGATGAGTATGTCACATCCCCACTATTTATGTTTACTTTATTTGGAAGAATGTGATTCTGTGTTTAGTTTATGTGTTGCAGGCACAGGGCTCGTGCAAAAAATAGAGGAGAAAAACCCACCCACTGACTTGGCAACGATTGGATACGTCAGGTATGTTGGACATGATGTCGTGCCGAGAGCACCTTGGTCTATGGGTACATGGAAGCCCACCGTAGGATCTGCATATGCATTGCACTCTGCCTGTCATTTAGAATATATACTTGATTATGTGTTTGTGAGTTGCTTGTCATTATCTTGTAGTCACATGTCGTCTACCACTGAATTAAAGTCCAAATTTTCTTTAAAAAAATATAATAAAAAATATATTATTTATATACATATATATATTTAAAAAAATAATAACATAATAATAAATATATAAAAATAAAAAGAGATATATTTATAAGAGTATATCTAAATTTGTTAAAAATATATATATATATATATATATAAAATAATAATAATAAAAATTATATAATAAATAAAATAATAAAATTAATGAGAGATTTACTTTTTAAGGACTTATTCCTTTTAAGATTTGTTAAATCACATGTCGAGTATTCACATGGTTAGCAAGCTTGGTCAATGTTTCAACTAATACGAAGAGCAAGTTAAATGTTTTAAATAATTTTAAATAAAAATAATATAATAAATATATAATAAGGGAGGCTTAGGTAAGACCCTTTTTGTTTTAATAAAGACAAATTTAATAAGTTCCCAACAACCATTCGGATGGAAATGCCTTCACCACCTGGACACGTCTTTTGTGAGGTGTCATTTTATTAGCTCGTGGGGCTTTCTTTATATAGATGGAAAGATTAAGGTTTGAGCATGTTTTTTTTGGACGAGGATTTATCGTGATAAGTATTTTTCCTCTGCTGGGGCATGACAGAGCCAGAGACGTCACCATTATTTTTTGTCAGCAGTGTTTGTGAGACCAGAGCCATAGACGTCTCCATTATTTATCATCTGCAGTGTTTGTGAAACCATGTCAGTCTTCCGTAAAATTTGTCTTGTTTATGGAAATGAATGGGTAAAACTGTAGAATGGCCTGAGGAGAATAAATTTTTAAAATAAATCAGAATACTAAGCTTTCCTTTTTATTTTAAGAACGACTAGGTAATGTAGGGTTTAAGATTTTATTTATCTAATTTTTGTTTTTAAAAAAAATATATACATTAGAGAGTTGGAGTTTTAAGTTTTTAATTTACTACCATAGCTTAGTTGATAATGGTTTTACTATACTAATATAAGAAGACTTCTCAGTTTTGTTTTGAAAGGAAATAAAATATAAAATTCCCCACTCTCTGAGCGAACATTTGGGTAATATCAAATAAGCTTATAATTACCTAATTTTTTTATAATACTGAAAAAGCTTAATATCTGAGAGTTGAAGACTTAAGAATTTAATATTTAAATTTAAAATATCATCTATGTAACAGATCTTAAGACAAAAATCAGAACTAAAGACTACAACTAAATTTCTCTGAGTGATGGGTAAAAGCTAGGGTTGCATTTGTGCTCTCTTTGTTCCGCATGAAAATTTTGCAAGCATTAGTTAAGAAAATGTGTTATGGTCTGCACATGTTTTCTTTGCCATCGTCAGTATGTAAGCCATGTCAACATTTTGAGGAGAAAGACGTTGCTTCTATTTTTCTTTCAGTTACCTTTCTCTGTACAGAAATGATTGATCATTTAAGGTCAAATTTCTCATTAAAATTGTGCATTCTATATCTATTTTCGTTTTGTTGGCATTGCTGTGCATGGTTTACTGTCATTAAGAGGCCAAGATGATCCCTTCCTAAGTCTCTAATTTATTAAGTCTGAATGGGTGGCGTTCGAAAAACGTCAACACTTAAAAGGCGTGAAATGAGTGCAATTGCGTCCTTGGAGACCAAAACCATGGAAAAAGGAATGTATTCATATTTACTTTGGTTTGATTGATTATACTGGTAATTATTATAAGACAATTGACAAGATTGTAGCTATTGAGTTATGAAAAAAAGTAATTAGATTTATTTTATTTTAGAAAGAGTGTTTTGAAAAGAATATATATGTAGATTTACTATGAAATTCCAGAACTGGATATACCCTGTTTTTCATCATGTTTGTTGTTTTAAAAACTGTTGCAGGTTGGAAATTTAAAACAAAAAGAACTCCATTTACTTCCTTAGAAATGTATGGAACTACTTGATATGATGTTGTGAAATGTTAGACGCCGTCTTACTATTTATACAAAGTTGAGAAGAAGTAAAAATATGAATTGTTGAACACTGATATGAATGTCATAGTTTTAATATAGGGAAATTGAATTTTAAATAGATTAAAGTTTAATTTTAAAACAACAATGCTATGTTTTTTTATCTTAATTGAAGAAATTACTTGAAGCCTTAATATACTATCTTAGACGATGATTTCAAATAGAATAATGGCCATAATATTTACCCTAAGAACAAAGAATATTAGATCCTTCTCTGCGAAACTGAGTTGAAAATATTTATTGATAGAAATTATTTTAATAAATTAAAACCAATTTTTATTAAGTCATGGAGTAAAATGTTTAGGGAATGTAACGAGTTAATATTTTCTGACTTAAGAAAACATCATATAAAATTTGGGTTTCGAAGTTGAGAATATATCTTTTAAATAATTGTGAAAGTTTTTCATGTGGTAGTCTATGATACATTTTCTTTTAAGAAGAGTTGTTCACATAAAATGATAAAGAACATTTTTTCTTAGATGTTGTCGTGATTTATTAATGTTGAATTTAAGTGATAATAATCTTAGCTTTAATGTGAATTGTTTATATCCATATTATCATGATAACTCAAATGGTTTATATGTTTAAAATCATTTGCTTGAAAGACAAGTTTTAGAATAACATTTATTATAAAGGCTTATGTTTAAGGGATTTTTTGCTTGTAGATTTTATTATAAAAACCTAGTAGATTTATGAAATCTACCCAATTTAAACCCGAGTTAAATATCAATATATATATATATACTCTTTGGGTCTAGTCGAGGAAGGGCTAAGCCCACCCAACCACATTAAGCCATGGAGGTGACTAATGTGTGATTGTTTTATCCATTCTCCAGCTATTATGGATAGTGGTCCTAGCTCTTGAGAGTAAAGAGCATCGGTATGGGATGACGCTTTAGAAAAATAGTCAGTTGGCATGTGCGGATTTTTATCAATTCTCTCTAGATGAGGAGTAGCCAACAAGAATAATGGTTAGAGAGCTATCCATGATATTGAAATATCCAGCGGTAGATGGTATGGGCAACATTACCGTCATTCGGGGATGGGTCTTAAACACCTAGTCCATAAAGCCATGTGATGGTGGACTTAAGTTAAACCTTAGTACAGGGTCAATGACTAGCACAAGCATAATAACATTGGTCCCAAAGCAAACGAGTCAGAGAACCAATGTAAATTTAGTATTGAGAATCCTGATGCTTTGGGTAAGGGATTACAGCGTCCATCCTTTTAGCTGATATGGGTCTTGAAAGGACAACCCCACGCTGAATCTAGGTTAACTCGAGTAAGGAGTTGGGATTTTAATAGGTGATATTTTGTTGGAGTTATCCGATCTCGAGCACTTAGGAAACCAGCTACAGTGGTAACTAAGTCTTGAAGTGCGAAAAATTTTATGCCTAAGCTAACATCAAGTTGGGTAGAGTATCAATAATAATGTTCAAAACAAGAAACTTTTTATTGTGAAATTTTTGGGTTGTGACAATTTTAAATTAGATTGTTTAGTTTAAATGGTTGGAATGATGTGTTTATGGACTTGATCAATCTCATTTTTCAAATTAAAGTTATTATTTTTAAATATAAATGATATTAGCATCTATATACTAATCTAATGTAATGGTAAGGGAGGAAAAATTCAATTTACAACTACAAGAATAAATAGGAAATGTCTTGGTCAAAAAACATGTCCTTAGACGACAAGTTTACTCCTCTCAGAAGATAATCTCCAATATGTCTTAGATGGTAGGTTAAGGGAGGACAAATTCAATTTACAACTACAAGAATAAATAGGAAATGGCTTGGTAGGCAAATATGTACCTAGACAACAAGTTTACTCCTCTTAGAAGATATTCTCCAAGATGTCTTAGATGGTAGGTTCTAGACAACATTTGGTTGATGGGAGTAGGATCTCTAAAAATGGTAATCTTTCCTTGTCAGAAGTATCTTCGTAGACAACAAGGCATTGGTAACACTTTCAAAGATGACATCGAAAAGATCCTTTAATATTAACTCTATCTACTAGCTCAAATTCACAAGGCAGTTTATCTAGATGACAAACAACTCAACAGGTGCTCTCTCTCCTAAACAACATCAACCTTCTCTCTCCTAAACAACATCAACCTTCTTTATCGCTAATGATGCACTCTAAGAAAAATTTCTTATAGTAAAATCTACCTACAACAATAGTTTGTGTCTTTCAACCCAAATATTCTGACTATGAGAGAATATAAACATCTATACAGGGTGCATAGCATAATATAAGAAATTCTTATATATTATTTATTTTATTTTACAAGATACATCTCAATAGAAATATTTGTCAACACAAATTAATTTGATTCCTTACTTGGATGCACATTTTTTTATTTCCAGACCCTATTCTCTTTGGCTTTCTCTCTTTCTCCCTTCTCCTTTGTACTTTCACTACTCCTATACACCCTTCTCTCCAACCCTTTTGCCTATGCCATTCCAATTGGACCTTCCAACACACTTGGGTATCCATGATGTTGTCAATGTTGATCTCCTCTGACCATATCATGAGTCCGTATTAGAGAGCCCACCTGTCATCAGTCATCCTATCGATGTTGTTCCAGATTTTTAGCTTCCATTTGAAGAAGATCATATGTTCAACACCTGTCAAAACCCAAATTCTCAACACTAATTTTTTTTCATAAAACATGATTATTAAACTTAAATCCCATCTTATTTTTAGCTTAGGCATACCAAAAATTGCACTTCATGTATATACACCACTACAGCTGGTGACCTAATTTCTCGGGACTGGCCTCATCCCGTGATTCATCATAGTGGAATCTGATTCCTCACTTGAGTCTTTTTGGATCCGATGAAGGGTTTTCTGCACAGGGCCCATTTCACCTGAGCAGAGTACGCTATTCTCCCTTGTCCAAAGAGGGAAGAGCTCACAGCTCCTCAGGTTCACAACCTATTTCTTTGGAAACAGTGTCCGTATGCCAGTGTTAGTCAAGGACCATCAACTATGGATTGACCAGATCCCGCCATCGCATGGCTTGTGGGCTAGATAATCTTGTTATTCCTAGAAGGATGACAAAGCTACCCATAACCATCTGTCGCTGGATGTGACCTTTTAGGCTATTCCCCCAGTTCAGGTGGAACGCTGACTGTCTCCACCTCTAACTGACGGATCACCTAGAGCGACATCCCATACCTTTGCTCGTTACACTCAACGGCTAGGATCCTTATCCATTTAACTCGGAGTATAGTGATCAGTCACACATAACTCACCTCTTGACTTATTGTGAATGGGTAGTTGATAAAGTCCTAGCTCGACTTTTCAACAAGAGTCTCAATATAAGTCACACCTTGACTTATTGAGGATTAATAGTTGACCAAGTCCTACTCAACTTTACAACTAGAAGCATAAGTTTTTTTTTTTAAACAAAGTGATGGATTAATTAAATGGCCAATATTTAAGGAAAGAGTACTAACTATAAAACATATTATATATTTAAAAGGCCATATTCCAAGTCTATCTAGAAATATGTGCAAATATTTAAAGACTTTCCTACTTTATTTTTAGTAAATTTTAAAACATTAAAATATCATTACTATATTTTAAAATTAAATAAATGATATTTCATAAAGGCATCGCTATATATATATATATTTAGAATAAACATACGTCATACAGGAATTTCTTTAAAAAGAAAAATTACGTTAATTCAAAAAGAGAGAATATTTATTAAAAAAAAAAAAAAAAATCCACAACATTCATAAATATGATAATATTTTTTTTAATTAAAAAATTTAAAAAAATTATAAAAAAAAGAAAAATTACGTTAATTCAAAAAGAAGATATCATTATCTTTATTTTAGAATACGGTAATTCACATAACAAAACTAACTTAAATCCACAACATTCATAAATATGCAGTATATAAATTCGTCCCGGCATACTTATTCTTTTTATGATTTCATTTCCAAAAATATGCAGCAGAGTCCATTTTATAATGTAGAGCTTTCAGAAGCTACACTAGGGCTTAGTTTATAATCAAAGGATATAATCAACTACAAATAAAATTTACGTGATTATTCCAGTTTCCATTCCAATAGTATAATATCAAACTCTAGAGCTTTTGAGAAAAGAAAGGACTCAAATAAATTAATAATAACTTACAAACTTGTGACATTTCTGAAATTCATATTTCAGAATTCACAGTGGAGAAGTAACACAAATCTAAAAATTAAACTCCAATCTTATGTTCATTTCTTTTCAAGTCATCCGACAGACATTACAAGTGGATGTAACATATGTTCCCAAACCGGTTGTACATCATAACATATAATTACCATCAACTTTGACACAACTATCCCCAACACTTTGGAAAACGTAAATAACACAATTTATCTCAATTGTACACCTAACACCGGTAGGAAAATGCCATACCGAAGAACAATGAACCACTCAAACATACGTGAGCCGAACGCTCACCCGCATTGACTACGCGAACAGGAAAATAAAGATCTAGAGATGGCTCAAACTTGGCCCTATGTAGCTATATGACACACTTGTGCATCCCAAGCAAGCCAAATTGCAGTTAAACCCATACAGGCATGCATGAAATAAAAATAAATCATGAAAAAAACTCCCATATGCACACAAAGAATTCGTTTACTCTTAGTACAACTTAGGCTTTCATTCACCAAATTAAATGGGAAAAAATATTCCAATATTCAACCAGTATATATACCAAAGAATTCAACAGTGCTTTCCAAAGCCACATAGACAACACGACCTCACATGGTTAATTCAAAAGAACTATGCGTTTATTAAATGACAGGCTTGCTCTTCTTAAAACAATTGATTTCAATTTTATTTATTTATTAACAGATTACGATTAAAAATTCCTATGACATACCCACCAAGCGTTTCTTTCAAATATGGTTAATTATAGGTTTTCAGTCTATGCAGGGTGTTTATTTACAACATCCTACAATTCATTTCACTTTTTCTTTATCATAAGAAATTAATACCAAAATTTCCTTATAATGTTATGTGAAATGTTCTTAAACTTGATACAGAGATACCAGAACATCTGACCTCTTCCTCAAAGATTTCCTTCGTAGACGACTCTGGCCTCTTCCTCGAATTTTTCCTCTGTCGATGTACTCAATCTTCTTTCTTAATTCCCAAAGAATTTATCTTCGGTTCATGTCCCTTCCCAAAATTCTATCGTCTTTTATAAGACAAGGCACTGGGTGGAAATAGGACACCTCAAACGTTTGCCAAGTAAGTCATTCCAATATTCTTCCACGTATTAGAATGGCCACTTAACATTAAATAAAAACATATCCCAACTAGGCTTTATCTTGCAATTCGGGTTTAATCTTACCTTTATTAAACGAGGGATACTCAAATCCAACCCAAATGAAAATACATATTAAATATCTTATCAATACATTAATATATTTAAAATTCTTTTTTATATATATGTATTTTATTATATATATATATATATATATATATATATATATATATATATATATATATATATATATATTATCATCATTCTTTTGTTATAGTTGTTACTATTAATATTATATAGTAATTACTTTACCATAAATTCTAAATTAAATTAAATAATAATTTTATTATTTCAAATATAAACTTATATTTATATATATATATATATATTAAAAAAGATAAAAATCAAATAACATCAAACCGACGAAGAAGTCATCATGCAAACACTCCATCAATATGACAGGCAAAATGTAATGCAATGCAAACCTACGGTGGGCTTCCATGTACCCACGGACCAAGGGTGCTCGAGGCACAACATCATAACCACTTACCCGACGTTTTTGTTCTGCTACCTCGGTCAATGGGGTGGGTGCTTTCTTCACTATCTACCTCGAACCTGCACCTGCACCACAAACACTAACCGCAGAATCACATTCTTCAAAGAAAATTAATCACTAGTAGTGGGGATGTGACATACTTCCCCCCTTAGAATTAACACAGTCCCTGTGTTAGCTATAAATCAACAATACATAGATTATATAATAAATATATCATAATATCACAATGTTCCCATTATAATCAAATCAACATGCATAATTACATCGTAAAATAGTTCATAACATTATCATGTATCAAACAAAACATCAGATATGTATATGCAGCAAGTTTTCAATACATCATTATAAAAGTTTCCAACTTATCAACATTTTGCTTCTAGTTTTCAATTCTCAAACAAGTAGGGAAACTGATTTTTCATGCTAGAAATATCTTCCCAGGTGGCATTCCTTTCGGAATACTGATCCCACTGAACTCTGCATTGGTCCACAGTTCTTTTTCGGAGTTGCTTGGTCCTATACCCCAAAATTTTGATTGGTCGCACCTCAATGAGTTGGGGGTCCGACATCTGTAAATGAGTGGTATCCAAAATGTGAGATGGATCAACAACATATTTTTGGAGAAGGGAGACATGAAAGACACTATGGATTTTGGACAAATTGGGTGGCAATGCAAGTTTATAGGCGACGAGACTGATTTTGGCAGTTATTTCAAATGGTCCCACAAACCTAGGACTTAATTTGGTGGACTTGATAGCACTCTTGGTGGGTTTGACTCTAAGGAAAACTTTATCTCCTACAAAAAATTCATGGGGTGGTCTCTTCAAATCAGCATAACTTTTTTGTCGGTCAGCGGCTTCACGTAGTCGTTGACGAATTTCCTTTAGTTGGTTTTCCATTTGCTTGACAACTTCTGGTCCGATCATCTCTCGATCATCCAGGTTATCCCATGTTAATGGTGTCTTGCACCTACGCCCATATAGAGCCTCAAATGGGGCCATGCCCAACGTGGTATGATAGCTATTATTATAAGCAAATTCCACCAGGAAGAGATAATCTTCCCATTTGCTTTGATGGTCCATACAATACATGCGTAGCATGTCCTCAAGCACTTGATTGACCCTCTCGGTCTGTCCATCCATCTCTGGATGATATGCAGTGCTAATATTGAGCCTCGTTCCCTAGGCTCGGTGCAAGGCTTGCCAAAACTCAGATGTGAAACGTGAATCCCTATCAGATATTATCACTTCAGGAAAACCATGTAACCTTACTATTTCCCATGCAAACTTTTGAGCAATAGCTGAAGCATCATCATGAACACTGCCTGCTATGAAATGTGCCACCTTAGTTAACTTATCCACTACTACAAATATGGCATCATGCTGGAAACGGGTTTTCGGAAGTCCCACAATAAAATCCATAGTTATAACCTGCCACTTATGTTCAGGTACCTCAAATAAGTATAGTCTTCCTCCCGGATGTTGATGTTCTGCCTTAACCTTCTGGCATTCAAGGCATCTGGCAACAAATTGCACAATATCCTTCTTCATTCCAGGCCAAAAATAGTCTTTCTTCAGATTTTCTCTCATCTTGACTACTCTTGGATGTGCAGAAGAGGGAGCATAATGGGCTTCATGCAGAATACTTCTTTTAAGCTTGTCATCATTGGGTACTATAACCCTATTACGAAAATATACCAAATTCCCTTTTATGCCATAATCTCCATGCCGATTGGACCCTTGCTCGATCTTATCACGGTAGGTCTGGAAAAACTCATCAGTCCTTTGTAACTCCGCAATCTGTTTCTTGAGCTCATACTGACAACTTGTGATAGCAGCTATATGTCTTCTCCTACTAAGTGCATCTGCTAATTTATTTTCCTTCCCTTTGATATATTCTATGCCAAAATCATATTCAGCCAGGAATTCCATCCATCTTCGTTGCCTGGCATTTAGTAAAGGTTGAGTAAATATATATCTTAAGCTTTGATGATCAGTTTTCAGTTCAAAAGATTTTCCCAGCAGATAATGTCTCCAAATTTTAAGGGCATGTACTACTGCTGCTAACTCTAAGTCATGAGTGGCATAGTTTATTTCATGCTTCTTGAGTTTTCGGGACTCATAGGCCATGACAGCTTCTTCTTGTAATAGAATTCCCCCTAACCCTTCCAATGATGCATCAGTGCATACAGTGAATGGTTTTTGCAGATCCGGTATCTTTAGTATTGGTGCAGTTGTCAATTTTTCCTTTAGGGCTCTGAAAGCATCCTCACATTGTTTTGTCCACTTAAATACTTTCCCTTTTCTTTGTAAATTAGTTATGGGATAAGCCACTTTGAAAACCCTTTTACGAACCTCCGATAATAACCGGCCATGCCCATAAAACTCCTTACTTCAGATACATTAGTCGGAGCTGGCCAATCAACTATAGCTTCTATATTTTTAGGATCTACAACTATACCTTCTGCTGAAACTATGTGCCCCAAATATTGCACCTACGATGTATAAAATTCACACTTAGACAATTTTCCATACAACTGATTTTTCCTGAGTATCTCAAGCACTATTCTCATGTGCTCATCGTGTTCCTCTTTACTCCGAGAGTAAATTAGAATATCATCTAGGAATATGAGTACAAATTGATCCAACTGTTCTCGAAACACGTTGTTCATTAAATTCATAAAAGTTGTTGGTGCATTAGTCAACCCAAATGGTAAGACCGTGAACTCATAGTGCCCATATCTTGTCCTAAAAGTTGTTTTATGGGTATCTTCTTCTCTGATTCTTAACTGATGATATCCTGACCTAAGGTCAATTTTAGAAAAGATTGTGGCTCCCTTAAGTTGATCAAACAAATCATCAATTCTTGGCAAAGGATACTTGTTTTTTATTGTCATCTTATTGAGCATTCTATAATCGATGCACAATCTTAAGGATCCATCCTTATTTTTGACAAACAACACAGGTGCTCCCTAGGGTGACACACTAGGTTTGATATGCCCCTTTTCCAATAAATCTTGTAGTTGTGTTTTGAGCTCTTGCAATTCTAGTGGTGTCATTCGGTAGGGTGCTCGGACTACTGGGGTAGCTCCTGGTACCAGTTCAATAGAAAAATCAAACTCTCTCTTGGGTGGCAATCCAGGTAGATCTTCAAGAAATACATCTCTAAATTCTCCCAATACTGGATACTATTGAAACAATGTTGAACTTGAGTCAGTTTCTTCCTTTTTGTTCATCTTTATTACATATAATCTGCATCCTTTCTTCCAAGCCCTTTTGGCTTGCATACTGCTTATCATATGGGGTTCAAAAGATGCTCTATTACAGTGAATGCGGATTCGTTGATTAGTGTCACTAGTGTAATCCATCCATCTTTCCTCAAAATTTAGTATAGCCTTATGAGCCTTAAGCCAATCTATTCCTAAGATTATGTCAAATGCATGCAAGGGAGCTACGTATAAATGCCAGTTGATCTTCCCTTGGGGTATTTCTATTTGTGACTCAAATAAACATTGATTAACTTGATAGGTTTGTCCCGAGCCATATTCCACTTGCCACCCCTTTGCCATAATCCCAGGTCTCACAGGTATATCCCTCAAAACATTATTAGAAATAAAACTATCGGTGGCACCACTATCAATTAAAATATTCACATTTCTCATGCCTATTTTTCCTTTAATAAAAAATGGAGTGCTTTGCCCCACAAGATTAGGGTTACCTGTGGCTGCATAAATTTTGTGAGAGGGTTCTCCAGAAGGATTCCCACGATCAGCTCTTTTTGGACATTGCCTGGCATAGTGGTCCTGGGCTCCACATACAAAACAAGCATTGGGACCAGTATTCTTTTGTTTCTCATATTCTTTGCCTTGATTCTCATTTCTCCCTTGATCTTTGTAGGTGATTTTCCTCTCTTGGTTTTTCCTTTGATCTGGCTGCCCTTTATACCCCTGATTCCTATTTTTATTTTTATTGTCAAACCTGCTTCGACCCTTATCACCATATTTGTGGTTTTGATCTATACCACGACTCAGCTCAAGATTCTTCCTTTTCCTTGAATTATCCTTCTCTTGTTGATAAAAAGCCTTTATCTCCTTCTGACTTGATTCAAAATATCGAGCAACATCATATGCAGTTGTCAGAATCTGGGGTGTCTTTCCTCCTACAGGTTGACTGAGTTTTGGGTGCAAACCCAAAATAAACTTGTGTGCTTTGAATTTTTCTTGATCATCAAATTTTGGGGCATATTTTTGTAACTGCACAAATTTTTGATAGTACTCAACTACCGACATGTTACCCTATCGTAGATTTGTAAACTCCGCATGTTTTTCAATAAAGAACTGTTCAGTAAGAAAATGACTTTTAAAGTCTCTTACAAATACCTCCCATGGAATATTTGTTGCCTCTTTCTGTGCGGCTTTCTTATAAGTGGTCCACCATATTTTGGCAGGACCTTCCAGATGAGCCACGACCCATGTAGTCTTTCCTTCCGAACTAAGGGGTTGAATGGCAAAATATCCTTCGGCCTCACTTAGCCAGTTTAAGGCTGCCTCTCCATCACCACACCCATCAAATTTGGAAATATCTAGTTTCTTTAATTCTTTTTGTAACTCTTCCCCTATAGTTCTTCTAGTAGATCCCTCAAGTAGCTGACTTATATTACTATTTGCTTTCTTTTGTGTCAAGTTCTCAATAACTTTTTGTTGTTGAGTAATGAGTTCCTGTTGTTGGGCCATCTGTGCCCGTTGTTGTTCCATATGATCATTCATTTGAGCCCTCTGGCTCTCCATCAACTCTCTTTGTTGATTAAGTTGTTCTTGCATGAGTTGAATCATGCGAGCCACACTCCCATCATCGGAGGTTGCTTTTGCCGCTAAAGGCTCTTTATCTTTTCTAACCACCCTCCATGGTGGTTCAGCAGTTTGTGCTCTTTTCGACTCCTTTATGAGTCTTCTGGGTCCTTTTCTCGGGACCTCTACAATATCCTCTTGTAGATTCAGGCTAGTCCTCCTCGAGGTACCTGCCATAGCTGACAACACAATATTTGTCAGAATAGCTATATTGGCCAGGGTTTCGCAAACCTAGGCTCTGATACCAACTATCACAACCCAAAATTTTCAACACTAAAATTTTTTCATAAAACATGATCATTTTGCTTATATCCCATCATAAAGTTAGCTTAGGCATACTAAATTCGCACTTCAAGAATGGCCACCACTGTAGCTGGTGTCTTAAGTGCTCGGGACTGGCCACATCCCGTGATTCGCCATAGTGAAATCGACTCCTCACTTGAGTCTTCTTTGGATCCGACGAAGGGTTTTCTGCTCAGGGCCCATATCACCTGAATGGGGTACGCTATTTTCCCTTGTCCAAAGATGGAAGAACTCATAGCTCTTTGAGTACTCAACTCATTTCTTTGGAACCAACGTTCGTATGTCGGTGCTAGTCAATGACCTTCTGCTAAGGATTGACTAGAGCCCACCATCGCATGGCTTGTGGGCTAGATAATCATGTTCTTCCTAGACTGACGGTAATGCTGCCCATAACCATCTACCGTTGGATGTGCCCTTTTAGGTTATTTCCCTAGTCCGGGTGGAACAATGATTATCTCCACCGCTAACTGACTGATCACCTAGAGCGACGTCCCATACCGCCGCTCATTACACTCGATGGCTAGGATCCCTATCCATTTAAGCCGGAGTACAGTGATCAGTCACACATAAGTCACCCCTTGACTTATTGTGGATGGGTAGTTGATAAAGTCCTAGCTCGAATTTTCAACAAGAGTCTCAATAGAAGTCACACCTTGACTTATTGAGGATTAATAGTTGACCAAGTCCTACTCGACTTTACAACTAGAAGCATAAGTTTTTTTTTTTTAAAACAAAGCGATGGATTAATTAAATGGTCAATATTTAAGGAAAGAGTACTAACTATAAAACATGTTATATATTTAAAAGGTCATATTCCAATTCTATCTAGAAATATGTGCAAATATTTAAAGACTTCCCTACTTCCTTTTTAGTAAATTTTAAAACATTAAAACATCATTTCAATCTTTTAAAATTAAATAAAACAATATTTCATAAAGGCATCTATATATAAATATTTTTAGAATAAACATACGTCATACAGGCATTTCTTTAAAAAGGAAAACTACGTTAATTCACAAAGAAGATATCATTATCTTTCTTTTAGAATACAATAATTCACATAACAAAACTAACTTAAATCCACAACATTCATAAAGACGCAGTATATAAATCCATCCTGACATATCTATTATTCTTATGATTTTGTTTCCAAAAATATGTAGCAGAGTCCATTTTATAATGTAGAGCTTTCAGAAGCTACACTAGGACTTAGTTTATAATCAAAGGTTTTAATCAACTACAAATAAAATTTACATGATTATTCAAGTTTCCATTCCAATAATATAATATCAAACTCTAGAGCTTTTGAGAAAAGAAAGGACTCAAATAAATTAATAATATAGACTTGAGGCATTCCTGAAATTCATATTTCAGAATTCACAGCAGAGAAGTAACACAAATCTAAAAATTAAACTCCAATCTTATGTTCATTTATTTTCAAGTCATGCGACATACATTACAAGTGGATGTAACATATGTTCTCAAACCGGCTGTACATCGTAACATATAATTACCATAAGATTTGACACAACTATCCCCAACACTCTAGAAAACGTAAATAACACAATTTGTCTAATTGTACACCTGACGTCGGTAGGAAAATGCCATAACAAAGAACAATGCACCACTCAGACATACGTGAGCCTAGCGCTCACCCACATTGACCAAGCGAACAGGAAAAGAAAGATCTAGATATGGCTTAGACTTGGCCCTATGCAGCTATATGACACACTCGTGCATCCCAAGCAAGCCAAATTGCAGTCAAACCCATACAAGCATGCATGAAATAAAAAAAAAGAAATCATGAACAAAACTCCCATATGCACACAAAGAATTCATTTACTCTTAGCATGTCAACTTAGGCTTTCATTCACCAACTTAAATGGGAAAAAAAATATTCCAATATTCAACCAATATATATACCAAAGAATTCAACGGTGCTTTCCACAACCACATAGACAACATGACCACACATGGTTAATTCAAAAGAACTCTGCATTTATTAAATGACAGACTTGCTCTTCTTAAAACAATTAATTTCAATTTTTATTTATTTATTAATAGATTACGATTAAAAAATCCTATGACATACCCACCAAGCTTTTCTTTCAAATATGGCTAATTATGGGTTTTCAGTCTACGCAGGGTGTTTATTTACAACATCCTACAATTCATTTCACTTTTTCTTTATCATAAGAAATTAATAACAAAATTTCCTTATAATGTTATGTGAAATGTTCTTAAACTTGATACAGAGATACCAGAACATCTGACATCTTCCTCAAAGATTTCCTCCGTAGACGACTCTAGCCTCTTCCTCAAATTTTTCCTCCATCGATGTACTCAGTCTTCTTTCTTAATTCCCCAAGAATTTCTCTCCGGTTCATGTCCCTTCCCAACATTCTATCGTCTTTTATAAGACAAGGCACTAGGGGGAAAGAGGACACCTCAAACGTTTGCCAAGTCATTCCAATCTTCTTCCACGTATTAGAATGGCCACTTAACATTAAATAAAAACATATCCCAACTAGGCTTTATCTTGCAATTCGGGTTTAATCTTACCTTTATTAAACGAGGGATACTCAAACCCAACCCAAATGAAAATACATTTTAAATATCTTATCAATACATTAATATATTTAAAATTCCTTTTTATATATATGTATTTTATTATATATATTTTATTATTATTATTTTTTTGTTATAGTTGTTACTATTAATATTATATAGTAATTCCTTTACCATAAATTCTAAATTAAATAAAATAATAATTTTATTATTTCAAATATAAAGTTTATATATATATATATATATATATATATATTAAAAAGGAAAGAAATCAAATAACATCAAACCGACGATAGAAGTCATCATGCAAACAATCAGTCAAAATGACAGGTAAACTGTAATGCAATGCAAACTACGGTGGGCTTCCGTGTACCCACGGGCCAAGGGTGCACAGGGCACTGCATCATAACCTCTTACCAGGCATTTTCGTTCTGCTGCCTTGGTCAATGGGGTGGGTGCTCTCTTCGACATCTGCCTCGATACCTGCACCTACACCACAGACACTGACCACAGAATCACATTCTTCAAGGAAAACTTAATCATCATTAGTGGGGATGTGACATACTTCCCCCTTAGAATTAACACAGTCCCTATGTTAGTTATAAATCAGCAAACATATGATTATATAATCAAATAAACTCATAATTTCACAATGTTCTCATTATCAAATCACTTCATAATTATATCAAAAAATAGTTCATAGCATTATCATGCATCAAACAAAACATCATATATGTATATGCAGCAAGTTTTCAATACATCATTATAAAAGTTTCCAACTTATCAACATTTTGCTTCCAGTTTTTAATTTTTAAACAAGTAGAGAAACTAATTTTTCATGCTAGAAATATCTTCCCAGGTGTCATTCCTTTCGGAATACTGATCCCATTGAACTCTACATTGGTCCATAGTTATTTTTCGTAGTTGCTTGGTCCTATACCCCAAAATTTTGACTGGTCGCACTTCAATGCGCTGGGGGTCCGACATCTGTAAATGAGTGGTATCCAGAATGTGAGATGGGTCAACAATATATTTACGGAGAAGGGAGACATGAAAGACACTATGGATTTTGGATAAATTGGGTGGCAGTGCAAGTTTATAGGCAACGGGACTGATTTTAGCAGTTATCTAAAATGGGCCAACAAACCTAGGACTTAGTTTGGTAGACTTGATAGCACTTTTGGTGGGTTTGACTCTAAGGAAAACTTTATCTCCTATAGAGAATTCTCTGGGTGTTCTCTTCAGATCAACATATTTTTTTTGTCGATCAGCGGCTTCATGTAGTCTTTGATGAATTTCCTTTAGTTGGTATTCCATTTGTTTGACAGCTTCTGGTATGATCATTTCTTGATCGTCTAGGTTATCCCACGTTAATGGTGTCTTGCACCTACGCCCATATAGAGCCTCAAAAGGGGCCATGCCCAACATGGTGTGATAGCTATTATTATAAGCAAATTCCACCAGGAAGAGATAATCTTCCCATTTGCTTTGATGGTCCATACAATACATGCACAACATATCTTCAAGCACTTGATTGACCCTCTCGGTCTGGCCATTCGTCTTTGGATGATATGTAGTGCTAGTATTGAGTTTAGTTCCCTAGGCTCGGTGTAAGGCTTGCCAGAACTCAGATGTGAAACATGAATTCCTATCGAATATTATCACTTTAGGAAAACCATGTAACATTACTATTTCAAATGCAAAATTTTGAGCAATAGCTGAAGCATCATCATGAACACTACCTGCTATGAAATGTGCCACCTTAGTTAATT
Source organism: Wollemia nobilis (assembly GCA_028583015.1). Classification (NCBI taxonomy): domain Eukaryota; kingdom Viridiplantae; phylum Streptophyta; class Pinopsida; order Araucariales; family Araucariaceae; genus Wollemia; species Wollemia nobilis. Next base: position 21,105 of record JAQPPZ010012895.1, read on the forward strand.
TTGTCCACTACTACAAATATGGCATCATGCTAGAAACAGATTTTCGGAAGTCCCACAATAAAATCTATAGTTATAACCTGCCACTTATGTTTAGGTACCTCAAATAAGTATAGTCTTCCTCCCGGATGTTGATGTTCTGCATTAACCTTCTGGTATTCAAGGCATCTGACAACAAATTGCACAATATCCTTCTTCATTCCAGGCCAAAAATAGTCTTTCCTCAAATTTTCTCTCATCTTGACTACTCTTGGATGTGTGAAAGAGGGAGCATAATGAGCTTCATGCATAATACTTCTTTTAAGCTTGTCATTATTGGGTACTATAACCCTATTACAAAAATATACCAAATTTCCTTTTATGCCATAATCTCCATGTTGATTGAACTCTTGCTTGACCTTATCTTGGCAGGTCTGGAAAAACTCATCAATCCTTTGTAATTTTGCAATCTGTTTCTTAAGCTCATATTGACAGCTTGTGATAGCATTAATGTGTCTTCTCCTACTAAGTGCATATGCTAGTTTATTCTCCTTTCCTTTGATGTATTCTATCATATTCAACCAGAAATTCCATCCACCTTCGTTGTCGGGCATTTAGCAAAGGCTGAGTAAATATATTTTAAGATTTGATGATCAATCTTCAGCTCAAAAGATTTTCCCAGAAGATAATGTCTCCAAATTTTGAGTGCATGAACCACAGCTGCTAACTCCAAGTCGTGAGTGGCGTAATTTACTTCATGCTTCTTGAGTTTTTGGGACTCATAGGCCATGACAGCTTCTTGTAATAGAATTCCCCCTAACCCTTCCAATGATGCATAAGTGCATACAGTGAATGGTTTTTGTAGATTCGATATCCTCAGTATTGGTGCAGTTGTTAATTTTTCCTTTAGTGCTCTAAAAGCATTCTCACATTATTTTATCCACTTAAATAATTTCCCTTTTCTTTGTAAATTAGTTATGGGATAATCCACATTTGAAAACCCTTTTATGAACCTCCGATAATAACTGGCCATGCCCATAAAACTCCTTACTTCAGATACATTAGTCGAAGCTGGCCAATAAACTAGAAATTCTATATTTTTAGGATCTAGAGCTATACCTTCTGCTAAAACTATGTGCCCCAAATATTGCACCTACGGAGTATAAAATTCACACTTAGACAATTTTCCATACAACTAATTTTTCCTGAGTATCTCAAGCACTATTCTCATGTGCTCATCGTGTTCCTCTTTACTCCGAGAGTAAATTAGAATATCATCTAGGAATATGAGTACAAATTGATCCAACTGTTCTCGAAACACGATGTTCATTAAATTCATAAAAGTTGTTGGTGCATTAGTCAACCCAAAAGGTAAGACCGTGAATTCATAGTGCCCATATATTGTCCTAAAAGTTGTTTTATGGATATCTTCTTCTCTGATTCTTAACTGATGATATCCTGACCTAAGGTCGATTTTAAAAAAGATTGTGGCTCCCTTAAGTTGATCAAACAAATCATCAATTCTTGGCAAAGGATACTTGTTTTTGACTATCATCTTATTAAGCATTCTATAATCGATGCACAATCTTAAGGATCCATCCTTCTTTTTGACAAACAGCATAGGTGCTCCCTAGGGTGACACACTAGGTTTGATATGCCCCTTTTCCATTAAATCCTATAGTTGTGTTTTGAGCTCTTATAGTTCTAGTGGTGTCATTCGATACGGTGATCGGACTACTAGGGTAGCTCCTAGTACCAGTTCAATAGAAAAGTCAAACTCTCTCTTGGGTGGCAATCTAGGTTGATCTTCAAGAAATATATATCTAAATTCTCCCAGTACTGGATACTATTGATACAATGTTGAACTTGAGTTAGTTTCTTCTTTTTTGTTCATCTTTATTACATATAATCTGCATCCTTTCTTCCAAGCCCTTTTGGCCTACATACTGCTTATCATGTGGGGTTCAAAATATGCTCTATTACAGTAAATGCAGATTCGTTGATTAGTGTCACTAGTGTAATCCATACATCTTTCTTCAAATTTTAGTATAGCCTTATGAGCCTTAAGCCAATCTATTCCTAAGATTATGTCAAATGCATGCAAGGGAGCTACGTATAAATTCCAGATGATCCTCCCTTGGGGTATTTCTATTTGTGACTCAAATAAACATTGGTTAACTTGATAGGTTTATCCCGAGCCATATTCCACTTGCCACCCCTTTGCCATAATCCCAAGTCTCACAGGTATGTCCCTCAAAACATTATTAGAAATAAAACTATCAGTGGCACCTCTATCAATTAAAATATTCACATTTCTCATGCCTATTTTTCCTTTAATAAAAAATGGAGTGCTTTGCCCCACAAGATTAGGGTTACCTGTGGCTACATAAATTTTGTGAGAGGGTTCTCCAAAAGGATTTCCACGATCAGCTCTTTTTGGATACTACCTGGCATAGTGATCTTGGGCTCCACATACAAAACAAGCATTGAGACCATTATTCTTTTGTTTCTCATATTCTTTGCCTTGATTCTCATTTCTTCCTTGTTCTTTGTAGGTGATTTTCTTCTCCTGGTTTTTCCTTTGGTCTGTCTGCCCCTTATACCCTTGATTCCTGTTTCTATTTCTATTATCATTTCTTATTCGACCCTTATCACCGTATCTACGGTTCTGCTCGGTACCGTGATTCTGCTCAGGATTCTTCCTTTTTCTAGAATTATCCTTCTCTTGTTGATAAAAAACCTTTATCTCCTTTTGACTCGATTTAAAATATCGAGTAGCATCATATGCAGCTGTCAGAGTCTAGGGTGTCTTTCCTCCTACAGGTTGACTGAGTTTTGGGTGCAAACCTAAAATAAACTTGTGTGCTTTGAATTTTTCTTGATCATCAAATTCCAAGGCATATTTTTGTAACTGCACAAATTTTTGATAGTACTCAACTACCGACATGTTACCCTGTTATAGATTTGTAAACTTCGCATGTTTTTCAGTAAAGAATTGTTCAGTAAGAAAATGAATTTTAAAGTCTCTTACAAATACCTCCCATGGAATATTTGTTGCCTCTTTTGTGTGGCTTTCTTATAAGTGGTCCACCATATTTTAGTAGGACCCTCCAAATGAGCCACTACCCAAGTAGTTTTTCCCTCAGAACTAAGGGGTTGAATGGCAAAATAACCTTCTGCCTCACTTAGCTAGTTTAAGGTTGCCTCTCCATCACCACACCCATCAAATTTGGAAATATCTAGTTTCTTTAATTCTTTTTGTAACTCTTCCCCTACAGTTCTTCTAGTAGATCCCTTAGGTAGCTGACTTATATTATTGTTTGCTTTCTTTTGTTTCAAGTTCTCAATAACTTTTTGTTGTTGAGCAATGAGTTCTTGTTGTTGGGCCATCTATGCCTGTTGTTGTTCCATATGATCATTCATTTGAGCCCTCTGGTTCTCCATCAACTCTCTTTTTTGATTAAGCTATTCTTGCATGAGTTGTATCATGCAAGCCATACTCCCATCATCGGAGGTTGCTTTTGCCGCTAAAGGCTCTTTATCTTTTCTAACCACCCTCCATGGTGGTTCAACAGTTTGTGCTCTTTCTGACTCCCTTATGAGTCTTCTGGGTCCTTTTCTTAGTATATCTACAATATCCTCTTGTATATTTAGGCTAGTCCTCTTTGAGGTACCTGCCATAGCTGGCAACATAGTATTTGTCAGAATAACTATATTGGCCAAGGTTTCGCAAACCTAGGCTCTGATACCAACTATCAAAACACTAAAATTCTCAACACTAATTTTTTTTTCATAAAAAATGATTATTATACTTATATCCCATATTATTGTTAGCTTAGGTATACCAAAAATCACACTTCAGGTATATACACCACTGCAGCTGGTGACCTAAGTGCTCGGGACTGGCCTCATCCCGCGATTCGTCATAGTGGAATCTGACTCCTCACTTGAGTCTTTTTGGATCCGACGAAGGGTTTTTCACACAGGGCCCATTTCACCTGAGTGGGGTACGCTATTCTCCCTTGTCCAAAGAGGGAAGAGCTCATAGCTCCTCAGGTTCACAACTTGTTTCTTTGGAACCAGTGTTCGTATGCCGATGCTAGTCAAGGACCATCAGCTATGGATTGACCAGAGCCCGCCATCGCATGGCTTGTGGGCTAGATTAATCATGTTCTTCCTAGACCAACGATAATGCTGCCCATAACCATCTGCCGCTAGATGTGCCATTTTAGGTTATTTCTCTAGTCCGGGTGGAACACTATCTCCATCGCTAACTAACGGATCACCTAGAGCGACGTCCCATACCGCCGCTCATTACACTCGACGACTAGGATCCCTATCCATTTAATTTAGAGTATAGTGATCAGTCACACATAAGTCACACCTTGACTTATTGTGGATGGGTAGTTGATAAAGTCCTAGCTCGACTTTTCAACAAGAGTCTCAATATAAGTCACACCTTGACTTATTGAGGATTAATAGTTGACCAAGTCCTACTCGACTTTACAACTAGAAGCATAAGTTTTTTTTTTTTAAAACAAAGTGATGGATTAATTAAATGGTCAATATTTAAGGAAAGAGTACTAACTATAAAACATATTATATATTTAAAAGGCCATATTCCAATTCTATCTAGAAATATGTACAAATATTTAAAGACTTCCCTACTTCCTTTTTAGTAAATTTTAAAATATTAAAACATCATTACTATATTTTAAAATTAAATAAACGATATTTCATAAAGGCATCTATATATAAACATTTTTAGAATAAACATACGTCATACAGGCATTTCTTTAAAAAGGAAAACTGCGCTAATTCACAAAGAAGAATATTCAATACGGTCATAACAAAACTAACTTAAATCCCCAACATTCATAAAGACACAATATATAAATCCATCCCGACATATCTATTCTTTTTATGATTTCGTTTTCAAAAATAGAGAGCTACACTAGGGCGTTATAATCAAAGGTTTTAATCAACTACAAATAAAATTTACGTGATTATTCCAGTTTCCATTGCAATAGTATAATATCAAACTCTAGAGCTTCTGAGAAAAGAAAGGACTTAAATAAATTAATAATATAGACTTGGGCCAAATATATAAAGTAACACAAATCTAAAAATTAAACTCCAATATTATGTTCATTTCTTTTCAAGTCATGCGACAAACATTACAAGTGGATGTAACATATGTTCCCAAATCGGCTGTACATCGTAACATATAATTACCATCAACTTTGACACAACTATCCCCAACACTCTAGAAAACGTAAATAACACAATGTCTCAACTGTACACCTGACACTGGTAGGAAAACACCATACCGAAGAAGAATGCACCACTCAGACATACGTGAGCCCAACGCTCACCCGCATTGACCAGGCGAACAGGAAAAGAAAGATCCAGAGATGGCTCAGACTTGGCCCTATGCAGCTATATGACACACTCGTGCATCCCAAGCAAGCCAAATTGCAGTCAAACCCATACAGGCATGCATGAAATAAAAAGAAATCATGAACAAAACTCCTATATGCACACAAAGAATTCGTTTACTCTTAGCACAACAACTTAGGCTATCATTCACCAACTTAAATGGAAAAAAAAATATTCCAATATTCAACCAGTATATATACCAAAGAATTCAACAATGCTTTCCACAACCACATAGACAACACGACCACACATGGTTAATTCAAAATAACTTTAGGCTTGATCTTCTTAAAACAATTGATTTCAATTTTTTTTTTTTATTAACAGATTACGATTAAAAAATCCTACGATATACCCACCAAGATTTTCTTTCAAATATGGTTAATTATGGGTTTTCAGTCTACGCAGGGTGTTTATTTACAACATCCTAAAATTCATTTCACTTTTTCTTTATCATAAGAAATCAATAACAAAATTTCCTTATAATGTTATGTGAAATGTTCTTAAACTTGATACAGAGATACCAGAACATTTGACCTCTTCCTAAAAGATTTCCTCCACAGACGACTCTGGCCTCTTCCTCGAATTTTTCCTCCATCGATGTACTCAGTCTTCTTTCTTAATTCCCCAAGAATTTCTCTCCGGTTCATGTCCCTTCCCAACATTCTATCGTCTTTTATAAGAAAGACACTGGGTGGAAAGAGGACACCTCAAACGTTTGCCAAGTAAGTCATTCCAATCTTCTTCCACGTATTAGAATGGCCACTTAACATTAAATAAAAACATATCCCAACTAGGCTTTATCTTGCAATTTGGGTTTAATCTTACCTTTATTAAACGAGGGATACCCAAACCCAACCCAAATGAAAATACATTTTAAATATCTTATCAATGCATTAATATATTTATAATTTCCTTTTATATATATATGTATTTCATTATATATATATTTTTTTATTATTATTCTTTTGTTATAGTTGTTACTATTAATATTATATAGTAATTCCTTTACCATAAATTCTAAATTAAATTAAATAATAATTTTATTATTTCAAATATAAACTTATATATATATATATATATATATATATATATATATATATATATAAAAAGATAAAAATCAAATAACATCAAATCGGCGACAAAAGTCATCATGCAAACAATCAGTCAAAATGATAGGCAAAATGTAATGCAATGCAAACTATGGTGGGCTTTTGTGTACCCACAGGCCAAGGGTGCACAGGGCACTGCATCATAACCTCTTACCAAGCATTTTTTTCTATTGCCTCGGTCAATGGGGTGGGTGCTCTCTTCAAAATTTGCCTCGATACCTACACCTGTACCACAGACACTGATCGCAGAATCACATTCTTCAAGGAAAACTTAATCATCATTAGTGGGGATTTGAAAACACCAGGAATTGACACACCAGATAGGGTTCATCCACTTCGTATCTGGTTGCATGCCGTAGAGAGGTTCCTCACCAAGCTCAGTGGATCACTTCAGCACAATTGGCTCATGATTTTCCCTCACTTTTGGATGTATTGGAGTCCAATGCTTCTATAGTGGGGAGGAATGATAGGGATTAATATTTAATTCTCTAATATTATCCCTATCACATGGATCATATTATACAACATTTAATGCATACACAAATTGGGTGCATTAAATGCCACTTTTGTAAAGACATGCCTATAAATATATTTTTGGTTTGAATGCAAAGACAATTTTCATTGTGTTATTTCTTTGCGTCTTCATCTCGAGTGTTACTTCTGTATCACCTAGAGAATGTGGCAAAGGCCAAGATAGAGCCAAAAAGTATTAAGTATGAAGGACCCTAGATAGTGAAAGAGAATTTGGGAACTGATAATGAACCAAGACTAATCCATTATGGAGATGATTGGGATCTAGTGTTGAAAGCAACAACTTTCAAAATATTCTTGGAATATAAGGATGTTTTTGCATGGACATATAAGGATTTGAAAGGGATACCACTAGAATTATGCATCCATGAGATTACATTAATGCTAGGGGCATAGCCAGTTAGAATGAACCCAAAGTATGCAACCTTGGTAAATTCTAAAATAGAAAAGATGCTAGATGTTGGCATTATTTTTAAAGTTACCACAAGTGAATGGGTTTCACCTATTATGGTTACCTTGAAAACGAAAGTTGAAAATATTCATATATGTGTGGACTTTCATAGTCTAAATGTAATGACGATCAAGGATATCTTTCCTATTCCATTATGGATTCCATATTCCATTATGGATTCCATCTTGGAGGAAGTGGTAGGACATGAAATTTACTCATTCTTGATTGGTTTTCTAGCTACAATCAGATTAGCATAGCAAAAGAAGATAAGTTTAAGACCACATTTTTTATGGCGAATGGTATTTATACCTATAATAGAATGTTATTTGGGCTATGCAATGCACCTACCACATTCTAGAAAATTATTTTGTACATATTTGATCAATTGACAATGGAAAAATTCAAGGTATTCCTAGATGATTGGTCTATATATGGAAAAATTAAATATCATTTACCAAATCGAAGTGAATGTAGCAGTCAATGTAGAAATGCACATATATATTTAAATCCAAGAAAATGTTCATGATGGTACCATATGGAAATTTGTTGGGACATAGTGTGTAGCGAAGGGTTAAAGCCAGATCCTGATAAAATTTACATCATTTTGAACATGGAAGAACCATATGACACGAGTTCATTGAAAACCATATTTATATAGAGAAACATATTTATTATTTGTATCATGCAAAATTATTATGAGTTCAAATCTCATGCAGAGATATTATTGGATTACCTAAATCTAGTCCTCTAGGCTCTTTGTCAAAAATCTACAAAGCCTCCCTCTTCTCTTCTACAGCTCCCATGAATATTTGTCTAGTTGTCTAGTCATTTTCCTTTCATTGATTGAGTGATGCCTATGCTTTTTCATCTAGGACTCCTAAGTTGTTGTGTGTCCCTTACTTGCTTGGAATTCTATTTTTATTAACATCTCTTTGTTACTTTTATCAATGGGAGTTTTAGCTTCTATTTGCTTCTTTCTATGTCTATTGCTTCTTCTTCTCTACATTTTACTTTGAGATGACCATATTGGAAGCAAAAACTACATATAAAAGGAATTTAATATAGTCTTACTTTTGTTTAAGACCAACTTACTATTAAAAATTTCATGTTCTTAGGTAATCCTAGACTTAGGTCCATTTCCATTAGGATTTGAGCTGCCAATTTCTAAATGTCAATTTAAATTTTTTGAGTCCACTTTGAGAAAAAATCCCAAATATTTCTCTATCTCCTTTAGCATCCTCTCATTCCAATATTTCAGTAGTAGTATATGTAACATGACCCAAATTGACTAGGTGGTTATCCTCTCAGAGTAAGGATCAAACCTAAGTCTAAATTATTTTAGAGCAAGGATATTATGTCCCCATATCCATCTTCTCTTTTTTATAGTTTTGGCATCTTTAGCTTTTTACAATACAAAAACTATCCAACCCTTTCCTAATACATGGTATGTTGGGAGATATCCCAACAACTCCAAGCATGTTGACTTTATCCAGTCACAAAATATTTTTTTTTCATCAAGTATCCCATGAACCTTCTCATCCAAGTTTTATCTCTCAATGGTAAAACAAGCATTAGATGTTCTGCTACCATCATTGTAACTATCTCCTTTTGTTTTTTTTTATGTAGTGTTTTCTCTTACCTATGTAGATGAGAGGATTTCAAATTTAAAAATTCCTAGCATTAGGTTTGTTTTGATTTGTGGGATATTTGCTTTAATCTTTATGCTTCTATCCTACTTCCCTCCACTTCTTTGAGGGTTTGGTTTGTAGAATCCTTAATCCTTTTATTCCAAAGTTCCATCAAATCCTCTTGAAAACAAAATGTTGATTTCTCTAAATGTTCATCCACTCCCTCTACACAATTTACCACTTCTACTTCTTCATTCTTTATTGTTCCATACAAAATGCCTTGATCCAATATTTCCTCTACTCTACCCTTATTTAGGTATTCTACCCTAGACATTATTTTTTTAATTTGAGTGTTCTATACAATTTTTTATTGTTGGCCCCCATCCAGTCTCCTTCATTTTCTTCTGGTTATCATATTCACTGCATGCCCTTTCTTCATCTTATGGCTCCTTGCAACTATTTTTTGTTGTATTGTTAGCTTTTAGTTATTGTTCTATTTTTTTCTTCCTAACTATCATTCTATCCCCTGAATCCATTATTTGTTTAGTCAAACTTTTCTACCTCTAGTTTTTTCCATCTCTCTTTTGCTCGTCACTCCCTTCTAGAATCCTTTCCCTCCACATTATTACTCTATCTATCTCTCTCACACACACATATATATATAAGACAATGAACTATATATTTTCACTCCTGTTGTGGTCGCTCCACAATGTACCCCAAAAAATTGGGGACCCACCTCTTGATTTTCATGTTTCAAGATTTTGATTATCTTGTGAGTGTCTTGTGAGTTCACGTGTGTTCCAGGGGATAGTGTGTGTCATTTTGTTGTCAACAATTTTGTGACGTTTTTGTTGTCAATTTATCGCTGATATTTTTTCGACGACTTTTGTCGTCGATTTCTTGTTGACAATTTTTTGTTGTCATCTTGTGGTTGACGATTTTTATCATCATTGTTGTGTCGGCAAGTTTTTTATCGATTTTGTTGTTAGTGTTTTCGTGGTTACTTTTTGGATTTTCTTTCATTTGTGTATACCAAAAAATATTAATATATCTATATTCACATGGTATGTTAATAAAATAAATATAAAAAAAATCTTCCATATATATATATATATATATATTTATCATATATATATATATATATATTTAAACAAAAAAAAACTTTATAATTTTTATTGAATATAATTGTTGGTTTCAATAAACAAAAAACAATAAAATTATATATATATATAATAAAATAAAATAAAAAATAAGCAATCAATAAAATAAAAGAAAAGAATAAACCTATGAATATAATATTTATAATGATAAAAGGCTTGTATTCATTTCAAATATTAGGGCTTTGTAATTTATTCTATTCATAAGACTAAAGCCCTTTTTGTGTCTTCGTGCAGGTAATGTGATTGTCGAAAGAGTGAACGGCTGGAGGATTCATGGAGTCTCACGACACTGTTGAATGCGGGAAAGAGTGGGGCCCACGTGGACGACTCGCCAGGTGAAAGCAACGCGTTATTTACACGACACGAATGTGGAAGGAGACCCTCCAGTAGTGAGGAACACGACATTGAGGAATATCCGGTTCGGACCACGAGTAATCGCAAGTGCGGAAGCCATGCCACGAGATGAAGGGTTACCGGAGGTGTGATGATAAAACGATGAACAACGTGGACAGATGGAAGAGGTCAAGGAACATTGCGACCGAATAAAAATAAATGATAAGGTTAAAGGGTGGAGTCTGGAGCAGCCATCGAAGGGGTCGCATGTGATGTGGACGGTGGACAGCTCACAATATTATGAAGACAATGGACGTGTCACCAATCATACCATGACAACTCAACGAGTAAATGATCTACGAAACCTGTACCAAAAACTATGGCATTCGTCCTATTCGGCGATGACATAGACTAACCATTGCACTCCGGGTGAATTGACGAAGAAATGGACCGCTTACGTGGGCAAAGACAACCAATCTCGACATCGTAGATGCTTCACGGTGACATGGCAGTCAAAGCTGGAATGGACAAACAGTACCCCACGTGGGTGATGTGGAATACTATGGGCCATACAAGCACATATACAACAAAGCATTGCGGGCCCGATAGTGCAAAAGTTTACCGAAAGACTTCAACACGACAAAGGTCTTTTGTGGCGATTTCGAACGAATTCGTGGGGCTTGGCGACAAAATAATTGAAGATGCAGACGCGATGAATATGAATTAAATTTCATTATGTTCCTTTGTATGTAGAAAACGTCGTGGAAGCCTTGACGCGGGGAACAAAGGTGACAGCGCCCGAGGAGCTGATTGGACGAGCCTGAGCATTACATTGCGTGGCATTGGAGAATTTAGGATGAGATGGATGCCGGCTCAAACATTGACGTGTCACAACGAACTCGAAGGCAATAATAGCATAGGTGGCAATACGAATCTGAGGCATTAAGGACGGGTCGCCCGCCAGAGAAGTGAATGTAATCGGCCGCAAAGATCCTAGCAGCGGGAATCACGACATGCAATGCAGATGATGCGATGATGCAATGCTAACCAGTTATGGGCGCTCATTGAGGGTGAATTTCAGATACGTGGATTTGGAGCTCTAGATACACTGCGCATGCGATGGACGGGTCTAATCATGGCTAGCCCGCAGGAAGAATACAAGGTTTTTGTAGATATAGCAGAGAGTAATATTCTAAATATCGAGAGAGCTATGCATCAGAAGGCAACGTCTAGGTGGCACTCGACTGTACTGGGTGCGATGATTTCACCATAGACGCGATGTGGACACCCTAGAGGCTGACAGAGTAACGGAACGATACGAGGTCTGACAGAGCTATCATGAGGTATGATTTGGCCCCAAAAATTGCTAGCGATATTAATAGATGCGGCAGACGACTTCGTGATACAGGGATGGCGTGGATCTAGAGAAGCGACGGTATAGGGATGAAGCCCATGATGTGGAAGGTGCAGTCATGGTGATGGAACCCGTGTGTACCAGGAAATGTGATAAATATGACACGCATCATGAAGAAATCTTGTGTCATTTGAAATATTATTTTAGTGGGGAGGATAATTTAATGTTATAAAAGGGGCCATAAAATAATGCACATGCCCACTAATAAAATGGTAAAGGGAGTAATACACGTGTGCCTTTAGATAAAGGCACTAGTGGAATCATACGTCGATTGGCATGACAAGGCCACCATGTCTAAAATATAAGAGGCCATGGCTAGAACATGTATGGTTTACTAAGGGATATCTGCACAGTGGTTATCATGTCCATAATCACATCAAACATTACAAAGTAAGTTGTTGTTGAAATAGGCGTTACTTGATATCGCACACGTTGGAAAGGAGGCCTCGAAACTAAAACGCATGGAATGAAGTATCCAAAAACAAAGAAATGAAAAGGCGTAGAAACCAAAAGGAGAAACGAAAATTTTCATGAAGAAAAAATTTAAAAACCCATTGAAGGATTATTACGGGGTTGGAAACTTCTAAAACAGAGTTGCAAAGTTGAGGGCAAGAGGCCATTCTGGACCTGCTTTGGATTGTTTTTTTTCCATTTTTTTTTGGTTTTGGAGAACCAGATTTCTGCCATGTAAATGGACATATTTTTAATGCAGATAGTTTTTCAGAAAGTTGCATCTTATGGACAAGAAAGGAGGAGTCATTTTCTGCATGCAAGATTAAATGTCTATTTTTTTCCCTTTTCAGATTTTAGGCTTGTAAATGGAGTTTATGCAAGTTTCTTGATTGCTTCATGTGAATGCTTAAATCTGAAAACCTCATTTAAACCCTAGGATCCAACACTTAGCTTATCCGGATTGTGCTTGTTTTGCAAGTCCAATAGGTTAGGTTGCATGTATGAAAACCTCACATCTTCGGTTTTGCCGGAATAAGATAACATCAAACTGAATGTATCATGTGTTTCATTTTCTGCATTTCATTTCATTTTTCTGCATTTTATTTTTTCCAAAAATTTTAATTTTTTTTAATTTTCAGGCATTAAAATAAACATTAAAAAATTTCAAAATCCAAAAACAATTTCACCATTGCCTAGGTTATATTTCATACTTCCAATACGCATTTTGAAATTTCATTTTCGGATTTGTTGATTTTTTTTAAAAATTCATCGAAGTTGCTGTTTTATTACAGATTTTGAAAATTCCGAAGATAAAAAATTTCCATTTTTGGGCCGAATTTCATTTTTTCAGTTTCATTCTTCATTCATGAGCCTATGATGACATTGCCTTCATGAAAATTCTAATTTCAACGAAGGAGTCGTGTTTTATGGCACTTTGCAAATTACCATTTTGGGAGCAATCAAAGCACTAAATTATTCGTCTTGATGAAAATCTGATTTCATTTAAGAAGGATAATTAAAGTGACATTTTGAAGCTACATTTGAAGACCCTATTCATCATTGAAGATTTAATGCAAGATAAAATCTATTTTAAAACCCTCAAGATAAAAGGAATTAAGGCGCTACATCATGGTCATATGAGGGCCAACTCACATTTGCTTTATTTTGGTCCAATGAACAATCACTAAAGTTTCACGGTAAAATAAACCAACATTGCCCCTTGTTTACAATTACTTGCAATCACTAAGGTGTTCCAAACATTTAAATTGAATATCTTTATTTGAGATTACTAATACACATATGCAAATACTAATATAGCGGAGACCTTGGAGAAGTTGTTTTGTCTAACTTCTTTGCAAGAGGGGATTTGGAACTCAAATCCTAAGGAAGAGTGTAATTTCACACTTAGATGAAAATACCACTCAACAACTCCTTAGATATAACTACTTTGAAAATAAAAACATGGAGAACAAAAATTATTTTTAATCACTAATGATTTTTTTGGTAAAGGAACCACAACATAGCCTAGTAAATTTTCATGCAAACAAATTTCTTCGTACACAAGTATGTTGGCTCAAATTTCCCTGCTTGGAGATGTCTATGTTCAACTACATAGAAATTTCTTCACCCAAAAGTAATGCCCATCTTCAATTGCAAAAAAATGCTACCCCACATGCTAGCTCCCTTCCAACTCTCCTTATTGCAAATTTTCTTCATGCACATGTAATGTTTGTCTTCAACCACAAATAAATGCTACCCCAAACCCTAACTTCTTTCTAACTCCCCCCGCATCCTTACCTCCCCCTCCATATTAATAATACTTATTTTATTATCAAATGATATTAACTCAATCACTTAAAAAAACTCTAATCTTGTTAAGTCCCACACAATTACCTAATTATTTTAATACCTATGTAATAATACTAAACTATATATATAATTATCATATTATTATAATATCATATATAAATATAACATAATGAATAATTTTCAACCTTATACAACCATTAAACTCATATTAATTTTATTAAAAATTTACTTTAAAAATATTTAATAATATTCAAAATCCATTTTTTTATTAAAAAAAACATAACTCTTATATATTTTTCAAAACCATTTAATAATATTCAAAATTCAATTTAAATAAAAAAAGAAAAGAAAAAGAAAAAATAAAATTCTTGTATATTTTTCCTTCCATCATCAATATAAGAAAACGAGAGCTTTTAGAAGTGAAAATGGATGAAACAAAATCAGAAATGGATGAAATGTTGGGAAATCAACATAAATGAATGCCCAAATGTCAACAAAGACATAAAAAATTATGTGAATGAAAAGTTCAGGAGTGGAATGTGGAAAAATGCAAGCAGGAAAAGACAATATTATATTGCAAATATGACCACAAGGAAAAAGCGTATATAGGTGCTGAAATCAAGTGGAAGGAAAAAATACTCATTGCTCAGATAAGGACTAGCTCTCATAGGTTTAGATGTGAAACAAGGAGATGGACAACGCCCAAAGAACAATGAGAAGAAAGGATATGTACTCTATGCAGCACAGGGGCAGTAGAGAACACTTCATCTATAAATGCCCGATTTTTTCAGATATGTGACAAATACAAAGAAACACTTGGGAACGAGTTTATGACAGATTTATTTGAAGACAATAAAATAAAAAAAGTTGGAGAATTGCTAACACAAATCAGGAGAAGGAACAACCTTCTCAAAGATATTAAAGATCATATGATATGATTTGAGTAATTGTACTTCCATATTTAAAGTCCCATAAACCATATTTGGGTCTCGTGGACGTAATTAAAATTTTCATTCATTCATTCAAAACTTCTTTCACTTTATAGAAAACCAACCGTTTACGGATTCTACTCCCTTTCGTATTTGGCTTTCTTAATTGCTGCCACATGCACACAAAAATTCTAGTATGGTTGCTTTGAATTCTTGAATTCCCATGCATGGCGGCCTCCTACCAAGATCCACTGCTGCTCTCCAGGTAATGGCATCATCCAAATATGCTTCTAGACAATGTGATGTCAGCAAATCTCTCTTTGACAACAAGAAAAAGCCTGGTCTAAGCAATACAGCTTCCAAGTTCCATATCAAGTAGAAGAATTAAGCCTGACCTTATCATTATATATTTTATGCCTAGGAGTCTGGGCCAACCGGATTCTTGTTCAAACATTTACTCCGTGCCATCACAGTGAATCTCAATCCTCAACTGTGAAGAAAGATTCCGCCCCTCCTTGACATAACTATATATATTTAATAATATAAGTTTGAACTTGAGTTAAGTTAGATTGTATCGTATAAAAAATATATTTTTTTAACATTGATATGGAATTTTTAAATCTCTAAAGAATTTCCAGAAAGATTGTATGAAATCCAATCCACATGCAAATATGAAATCCAATTCACATCCAACCGTTTTTGTTTAGTGGCTTTTTAATTTGACTATATATAGAACATAAATCCGCATATAACTCTTTGGTTTTTTTATGTCCAGCTATATATAGACGTTAAATCACTCGAAGTTCTATTCAAACCTTAGGCCGAAGGATTGGTAGCGGCCATGGCCAAGGAAACAGCTGTGGGCTTTATTTCAATTGTTGTACTGCTTTTATCATTGGGAGGAGCATTGGGTGTCAAGAAGGTAAGTAGGAGTTTATTGGATTACTTTAAAAAAAAAATTAATGGTGCTTGAAGATGCAGTGCCATCAATCTCATACATTATTGGGCCAAGGAATTTGTTTTGTCTTGATTTCAATTGGTTCAAGAAGGTAAGTAGGAAGCTATTGGATTACTTTCAAAAAACAATAATGGGGCTTGGAGATGCAGTGCCATCAATCTCATACATTATTGGGCCAAGGGATTTGTTTTGTCTTGATTTCAATTGGTTCGGAGCATACCCAAGTGTGAAGATATATAATAGGAATGCCACTATTCTGGGTATCCTGTATGAATGGATAATACATTTTTTTTTTTTCTAATTGGTTTTGAGGTCACCCAAGTCAAGACATGAATTTTATGATATGGGTGGTGTGTTTTTGGTTGTGTTTCACGTTGGAAGCCATGAATGGCAAAAATTCATCGCTTTAAATAGGACAGCATCAATATGACTACATAGTCTGCAATGTAAAATATATTTTTGGTGGATTGCATGTCTGTGATGTAGATATGGTTTCTGTTGCTGATATTGAATGCTTAAGTTCTCTTTGGATTGGTATAGATTGGGATGAAAGAAATCTGAATCTACTTGAATTTGGTGCTTGAAGCATTGGTGATATTTTTTTATTTGGGTGGTGGCAGTCTTATGTAGTGTACTTGGGAGGGCACCAAGGGGAGAACTTGAATCATGAAGAGGTTGCAGATGATCATTATAACCTTCTGGGATCAGTGTTGGGAAGGTAATGGATGGAACGTTCAGTTATATCCTGATTATTTTTATCACAAGCAAAGACTACATGCACTGTGGAATTCTAAATATCTTTGTTGTTAGTCTATTTATCTGATCTGGTACTGTTATGGAACCTTTCACAGTAAGGAAGCAGCTAAGGATTCAATATTTTACACATATAGTAGAAGTGTGAATGGCTTTGCTGCCAGTCTAGAAGAAGAGCAAGTTCTTTCTCTTTCAAGTAAATTACAGTCACCATCAAGACTTCGTTACCTTTTTAATTGAATATTGAATGAATGACTTCCCCTTAGACCAATTGATCTCGCAGACAGAATCTGTTGAGTTGATCTATCTTTGAGAGAATTCATATTCTGTGGTATTAGTTTTCTAACAGAATGTAGTGGTGGTTCTCATCCAGGACTCCCAGGAGTACTGTCTGTTTTCCCTAACAAAGAAAGAAAGTTGCATACAACTCATTCATGGAGATTCCTTGGCCTAGAAGATGGAATTCCAGGAAGCGAGACTGAAGTAATCCCTCTACAATCTCTCTGGAGAAAAGCAGAATTTGGAAAAGATGTTATTGTTGCTAACTTGGATACAGGTAGAATGATGGGGATGTTCTTTTCTTTCTTCTCATCAGTAGACCTAGAATTAAGCAAATCCATTTCCTATTTATAAGATAATAATACTGATTTGATCTCTGTTTAGGTGTGTGGCCCGAGTCTGCAAGCTTTGATGACACAGGTTTTGGCCCTGTACCTTCCAGATGGAGGGGAAGCTGCCAAAATGGCACC
This sequence comes from Wollemia nobilis, assembly GCA_028583015.1. Lineage (NCBI taxonomy): Eukaryota > Viridiplantae > Streptophyta > Pinopsida > Araucariales > Araucariaceae > Wollemia > Wollemia nobilis. The sequence goes on from JAQPPZ010012895.1 coordinate 38,797, forward strand.
AAATTCAGTACAGCTAATTGCAATAGGTAGCTTGATTAAGACTCATCATAAAAATCTTACATCTATATTTCAACTGCATTGAAGATGAATCATAAAAATCTTACATCTAGATTGATTATGCCAATTTGTCTTGTATGTATGCCAGCTTTCCCGGATGTGCATTGTCTGGGTTTCTCAAGCTTAAGAAGAATCCAAGAAAGCTCGTGAAAGATATCTCTTAAGTTTTTATTTATTTATTTTATTTTTATTTTTTTTATTTTTGCCTTGGGCAGTAAAAAGGGTCAAAGGATAGAAAAAGAGGACAGGAAGGAATACGATAAATGGTATCTAGGCGACTCTTACTCTCTGAATTTTAAGCTTGTCAATAAAGGCCCTTATTATCAATCGTGGCTGAACCATATGGGTTGGCTACAGTTTGTAGCAAAAGGCATTGTATTATTAATCGTGGCTGAACCATATTGTAGCAAAAGTATTGTACTTATAAAAAATTTGGGTAAATTTGGACAAAGTAATAGTCTGACTTGAGTCTCTTGAGTGCGCGTCAGCTTGAAGACAGCGGTATCAACTTTGAGTTACTGGGGTCTCCCTCACGTACCGAGAAGAAGCAGGTGTTATAGATGCAACTTCAATAATTTGATCTGTGTTCCGAGACAGAAACCTCAGGAAAAATGTCTGACCAAACACCTAGTTAGTAAAGAATGTTATCGATTCCTATAATATTATTATTAAATAAATTTATATTGATAGAGTTTTAGCCCAAGGTAGACTCAAAGGTCAAAAAAACACTTTTAGCAGTTTCTTTTACAAGGGTGTCAGTGTTGGAGTGTATATTACATCTCCCAATATGTCATGTGTATTAATTGTTGCTTTTGTTGTAATTAGTACAAAGTTTCATTCTTTAATTTTTCACTTATTGGAAATTTATTCTGCTGCCTGTCTATTGACCAAACGAAAACACTATCAACTTGCTTCTTGCACATGTCCTTAGCATTTTGTTTGTTGTTGCTGTTGGGTGCTACCAAAGTCTCTTCCAGTCTCATGTGCATTGGAGGGTGGACCTGTTAGAAGAAGCAGGGCTTCATTACATGGATCAATAAATTCAAGGTCTAACTCTAGAACTACTGTTGTTCACCAGAAAACTGATTGGAGCGAGATACTTCATCAAGGGATATGAGGCTGAAAATGGACCTTTGAATCTCTCCACAGGAGATTTTCGTTCGCCACGGGACGCAGCTGGGCATGGGACTCATACTCTGTCCACAGCAGGAGGGAATTTTGTACAAAATGCAAGTATTTATGGCTATGCAGAAGGGATTGCAAAGGGAGGGGCTCCTCGTGCCAGAGTTGCAGCCTACAAAGTTTGCTGGCCTGGCGGATGCTATGATGCAGATATTCTGGCAGCATTTGATGCAGGGGTGAATGATGGAGTGGATGTCTTCTCTGTCTCTCTTGGATCTAGTCTTGCGGATTATGATTATATAACAGATGGACTTGCCCTTGGAGCATTGCATGCTGTCGAAAGAGGAAAGGTGGTTGTCTGTTCTGCAGGAAATTCCGGTCCAGATCCAGGGACAGTCTCAAATGTCGCTCCATGGATTATAACTGTAGGCGCAAGTAGCATTGATAGACAATTTGCTTCCATTGCTTCCCTTGGAAACAATAAGTCATTGAAGGTGAGGACTAGAAGCCTGTTTTTCAGTACATGTTCTCAGTTTCTTATTGAATTTATTATTTTCAAATTCTTGGAGGTTTACATAGTTAAGCCCATTATCTATCATGTTTTTGAAATTTGAAGTCAAGGCCATGTCTTTGGAAGCATTTTAGAACGATTGAAGTGGTCCATCATGTGCATTGTACACTAGTTTTGATCCCCTGGAATATGCTAGAATACTTACTCTATGCCTACTCATGATGTGTTGGAGACAGGGAGAAAGCCTATCTGAGCTTACCCTACAAAACAAAATGTATCCTCTCGTATCAGCAGTGGATGTCAGAGCACCAGATGCAAATGAAACTGTCGGGTATGTTGTATTTTTACCAACCGGGGAGTCTTTTTATTATCAAAAGTATTTGCATTAATCCTAGCTATAAAAAGGTACTCCTCCTCTTGATGATGAGTTTAAAATCTCAGTAATGCAAATGATGTTGCAGACAAGTATGCCTCCAGGGAACTCTTGATCCCAAGAAAGTTCAAGGTAAGATAGTTGCTTGCCTTCGTGGTCTCAATGGCAGAGTTGAAAAAGGCGATGCAGTTCGTATGGCAGGGGGAGCAGGCATGATCCTTTGCAATGCACCCGAAGATGGCAATGAAGTTCCAGCAGATTCTCATGTTCTTCCAGCAACACATTTGACTGCAGCCCAAGGGGCTGCAGTTTTTAAGTATATCAACTCTACAAGGTAGGTGATGGCTTATGAGGGCCGTTATATTCATTCTTTTTCTTATTCTTTTTTCCCCTTTTTCCTTCGATATTACTAGGTCTTTTTTTTTTTGGTTGGAAGGCCCTTGACATCTTGATAAATGCAGGTTTCCTGTTGCTTACATTTCTCCTCCAAAAACTAAATTTCATACAAGGCCAGCTCCATTGATGGCATCCTTCTCCTCTACAGGCCCAAATAATGTTACTTCTGACATACTCAAGGTCATAGTGTGATATGCTCTTCCCTATGATTCTTTCTTCAGAATCTTGTTGATGTTTACATGATTTGAATTGTGTTTTTCAATGCAGCCTGATATTACAGCTCCAGGGTTGAACATACTTGCAGCTTATTCACAAGCATCAGAAAATTTGCCCTTCGATGTAATGTCTGGCACATCCATGTCATGCCCTCATGTTTCTGGTGTTGCAGCCTTACTAAAAGCAGCAAATCCTCATTGGAGCCCAGCAGCCATAAGGTCAGCCATCATGACTACAGGTATAAGAAAACAACATTGCGCATCCACCCAATATTATTGAACCATTCTCTCATGGTTTTTAAATTAGGTATTTATGAAAAGTCTTATCATGGTTTTGTCAGTCTGAGTTGTTTACATTGCTTTTTTGAAAATCATAGCTACAAGAATAGACAACAATGAGGAGCCAATCAAGCAGGCATCTGGGGAAAAAGCAGGTCCTTTCAACTATGGAGGAGGCCATATCAACCCAAATGGAGCTTCAGATCCTGGGCTAGTTTATGATCTATCAGTGACAGACTACTATAGATTCTTATGCAATTTGGGCTACAATTCAAGCCAGATGAAGGTCATGGCAGGCAGGCCATTCTCTTGTCCATCGGTAAAAGAGCCATCATACAACCTCAACTATCCTTCCATTACTGTCTCAGAACTAGGAGGAGAAGTCTTTGTAAACAGAACTGTGACATATGTTTCAGAGGGGCCAGCAGTCTTTGAAGCAGAGGTGGTGTCTCCCAATGGAGTTTTGGTGGTAGTGAAACCCAATAGGCTTGAGTTTGCAACGACTGGGGAGAAGAAATCATTCACTGTTGTCATGAAACGTGCGGAGAATTTTAAGGAGAAAGAATATGTGTATGGATCTCTCACATGGAAAAATGCTCACTATTCTGTGAGAAGTCCAATTGTTGTGAAAGCAGATTAAGGAATGCTAATTGGTTGAAGCTGTACTTGGGATAAAAGCAGTTTTTATTGAATTGGTTTGGTGGGCCAACAGAAAATTGTATTCGTTTTGAAGAATAAAAAAAGAGATTCATATAACTTGTGAGCTATGAAAGACTAATTTAATCTTTCAGTGATTTTTAAGGTATGGTATAATTTTTTTTTTCTAATTCTATGTGTGGAAAATTCTATTCGTACATTCATTCTAAATGGAGAGAAGAAAGACTCTCCGATAAAATTTGACTGACGAGTTTAGAGATTACTGGTAAGTCATTTGCAATTTCGTACCAAACTCATCTTTTAACACATAGTCTGGTCAAATATGGAGGCTTATTTTGTAATGTTCAATTACTCTTTAAAGTCATACTCATTTATCATAGAAAAAATGTGGGTGATAGTTTTTCCATAGCATTCAAGAACCAATCCACATAACATGCAATCACCGTTTTGAGATCAGGTCAATAGTATAATATGCAATTAAAGATTTTAAGTTACATTCGAAACCTTTTTTGAACATTGAAAAAATAGGTCTGGAATAGAATATTTGACCATGAACTTTTAGAATATTTTTGAAGGGCTTGTATTTAATGTATTATTGTATTTATATTGTTATAGTCGTAAACAATCTAAAATTATTGTTATATTTTATTATATTATTATGTATCATTAATACTTTTAATTTACATCTTAATTGAGATAAATTAATTTAAATGGCTGCAACATGTATAATATGTTTATGTATTTGATTAATTACTTTTCTCAAGTTTAAGTTATTATGCTTAAAAAATATAGATGATCCCACCATTTGTATACTTATAAATACATACACTTTCAATTTCCCTTTCAATAAATACATACCCTCTCCTTAGGAAAAATATACATACATACAATAATTTCACCTTTTTTATTAACCACCCTTATCATTGTCTTATAACAAATTATATATATATATATATATATATATATATATATCAAAATAAAATAAAGCTATCTATAGTAATGAGTTAACAAACACTCCATTGCATAATAAAAATCATAAAATTAAATCATAAAAGCTATGTATAGTTATGAGTTAACAAACACTCTATTGCATAACAAAGCTATGTATAGTTATGAGTTAACAAACACTCTATTACATAGTTATGAGTTAACCACATGTTCTCCTTTCCAATTTCGGATGATAATGCCAAAACCAGCTTCTCCAAGATTTTTAGTAGAAGCTTCATATGTGCTATTATTACTCTCTAGGAGACGGTATCCACTCTATGTTATTCAAGGATATCTCACCTATACATCCAACCCTTAGTTGTTTTTCCAGTTATTCCAAAGATCCTTAGAATAGTCACTTACTCCATTTCTATGTTTATTTCTTCCTGTAATCTAATAGATAGTGTTTCCATTACCTTGCTCATAATCCTCTCCCACACTTGTTCCCTTGTTCTATGCTCTGATCTAAATGTGTATGCATTTAGTTCTATCCATAACTGCCACCATATGAAGCTAGGTCCTAGTTTCCATGTCATTTTCATTGTTTTAGTCTTAAAGTTGCACTATTTTTATTTCTCATAAAATCTTTCCTTGCTCCCAAATATTTCCCAATGTTGTCTCATCTGCCTCCACCAACTGATCCATATATATTTTGCAAAAGAACACCCAAAAAAGAGGTAATTCAAGGTCTCCTCTGCCTTTCCACACACAACACATTTGGAAGACCCATAAAAATATTTTTTTATCAAATTATCAAATGTCAAGCACTTTCTATGGTTAATCAACCATGAGAAAATGTTAATTTTTGGTCATCCTTCCATTTTACAAACAAATATCCATGGAAGTGATGTTGGGGCAATCTCATATCCATAAGCTACCTTGTATCCCTCTTTGCCTTATAGATTCCCAACTTGCTTCCCTCCTATTCAATTATATCCCTCTAATAACCATCTTGAATTGGGTATCTTTGGAGATGTCTCCACAATTTTTTGTTTAGTTCCTCTATCCCCCTCATTGGCCATTCTTGGGGATGTTTCTATTGTAGTAAATTTAGCACATGTTGATTCTATGATTTTATATAGTAAGAGGCTTTCCACCACCCTACCTTTTGGAGCTCTACTTTCCAACTCTACATCTCTGGGAATGTCTAAATAATTTGTTCGAATAGATTTCATGAATCCTCCATAATATCCCTCTCCTTCCACTTTGAGTATTGGGATGTGTTTCTCCTCAACTCCTGGGTAAAATTTGGCTTGTAATAGTATGCTCCATAAGCCCCCATTCATTGTAATCCATCTCTAGTATAGCTTTCCTACTAGTGCCTTGCTACTTTAGGATGTTGATATTATCCCCAATCCTCCTTATTTTTTGGTTGACATATCTTCTACCACCCAACTAGTGCTAATTTTTGTTCTCCTCTTGCACCTGACCACAAAAACTTTCTTGTGTTTGTCAATATCTTTTAGAATTCCCTTTGGAGCCTGAAGTATGGAAAATTTATAGACTAGGAGGGCTTGTAGAATAACTTTAATCATTGTAAGCCTTCCTCCCAAGCTTAGTCATTTGTGTGTCCAATTGCTCAGCTTAGCTTGTAGTCTGTCAATCAACCCTTTCCACTCTTTGATTTTTGTTTTCTTTGGAGATAAAGGTACTCCTAAATACTGTATGGGTGAAGGAGTTTCCATAAATTTTAACAATTGCATAATTTTATCTCTCACCCTCTTTGTTGTTGAAAAACTATTTGAGACTTTTTTCATTAAAAGTTTTCCTAGTAGCTTGAGTATACCCATATAAAAATTCTTTTATGTTTCTTGCTACTAGGAGATTGGCTTGACTAATAAGAGTAGTATCATCCACAAACTTGAGGTGATTTATCTCAATATGAGAACTTATTTTTAGACCCCTTAGCCTCCCCTCTTATCTCCCTTTTTTAAATAGTCTCCCTAGACCCTCTGCATAAAGGATAAAAAGACAAGGAGAAAGAAGGCCCCCTTGCCTTAGCCCCCTTCCTACTATGAACATGGGAGAGGGACTACCATTTACAAGAAATGAGAATGATCTAGTCTGTGTACATGCTTTTACCTAGTCCCTCCACCCCTCTACAAAGCCCATTTTTTCTAAAATCCTTTTCATAAGGGACCAGTCTACTCTATCATTGGCTTTAGAAAGATCTAATTTAATAAACATACCTAGGTCCTTTTGCTTAGAAAGTATGTGTATCACCTCTTGGGCCAATACCATTTCATCTAGAATTTGTTTACCTTCAAAAAGACCACCTTGCTCACTTGAAATCAAATTTGGTAAAAAAGGTTTTAACCTCTCTACCATAAGCTTTGTTAATATCTTGTATACTACATTACATAGTGAAATAGGCCTATAATTATTAATTATCTCACTAGGTGGGCCCTTAGGAATTAAAGTGATAAAAGTACAATTCAAGGATTTTAACATTTTCTTACTTGTCTTATTTCCTCCAATGCCTCCACCACTGCTTGGCCCACATTTCCCAATTTTTTTGATAAAATTCAATGGAAAACCTATCTGGTCTTGGGGTCTTTCCTATTTGTATTTTTATGATATGCAATGTTTCTTCCAAAGAAATTTCCTCCATTCATAATTTATTGTGTTTAGTTTTGAATAATTTGTTATGTTTTGATAATGTGAGCTATGGGAGAATGCAATCACAGGATGCAAAATATGCAGAAATGTAAGATGCTGAAATATGCTATTAATGGAAAGTGACAAAAATGATACAATGCAGTATGGAGGAAATGAACACTCTAGAACTGATGCTAAAGAACTACATTGTACTCCATCACCAATCTATATGGTGATCTACCCAGTATACCTACTACTACCTACAATGATATATAATCACTCACTATGAGGCCCTTTATATAGAAATATGGATTGCTTGGCCAACACTCTACCTAGTTGTACAAGGGGACACCTTGCACATTTACAACTTGCACATAGACACTTGTGCATTTATTATATTACTTGAAGTAACTAGCTAACTACCCCCTAAAGTAATCTACTACTCTAGTTATGTACCAAGGGTGGTACATTTACATGATCCAAATGATGTAATATACTCTAACACCCCCTTGTATTACATTATTTGGGTATTGAAGACTTTAGTCTTCAATATGGATCTTCTTCTATTTTTCCTATATCTTGTTCAAGCAAGCAGTTAGTGTCTTCATACCATGTTACCCTTGTTGTAAGAGCTTTGACTTCTTGATCATCTGTCGTATCTTCCAGTTCTTCAATTTCTTCAATCTTCTGAGCTAGATGTCCTTTTTTATTCCCTTTTTGATATTCCAATTGTGGATAATAGTTTTGATGTTGAGATTGTTGTTGTCGGGGATTATTTTGATATTGCCTTGGTTGGAATGCCCTATTTGGTTGGCTTCCATAGTTCATCTGATTTTCTTGATTTTGATTTCTTGGATTGAATCTGTAGTAACTGATGTTATGCCCTTTTCTCTTGCATATCTGACAATATCTGTTATTCCATGGTCTTTGACCTTTTGATGATGAAGCAATATTTCCTTGTGGATTATATTTTGAGACCAATGCATTGTTAGTCATTTCATATTTCATTGTATTTTCTATCTCATATTCTTGAAGAATGTTGATTAGTTCATCAAACTCTGTATCTTTGCTTAGAACCTGTAAGGATGTAACTAGATGCTTGTAGCTATCTGGAAGTGCTCTCAAGGTTACTTGAACAAGGAATTTATCTTCAACCTTTTCTCCTAGGGTTAGTAATTTTCCTTTGATATCTGCTATCTTCCTTAAGAATAGTTCTATGCTTTCACCATTGTTCATTTTCAGGGAATGTAATTAAGTTTGAAGATTTAAGATAGTGGCTTTATTTTTCCCTTCAAATATTTTCTCTAATATTTTCCAAGCATCCGTAGATGTCCCTATTGAGCTAATGTAAGCTTGTATTTCATCTGTGATGGCAAAGGTTATTATCATTAATGCCTTAGCATCACTTTCTTCAAACTTCTGAATCTTTGTTTCTCCCTGAGTTGGTTTAGTTTTTGCTCCTTTGACAATATCCCAAAGTTTTTCAAATATCAGAATAGCTCTCACTTTGTTTTTCCATGAGAAGTAATTTGGGCCCTTAAGTAGTTGAGATTCTGTAAGGATGAATTTGTTTGTGGTCATGATGACTCTCTAGGTATAAAACCTTTCTTGGCTTTAGGTTGGTTGAATTCCTTATATCTCCCTAGTTAAGAGATGTGAACTAATTTGATAAAACCTCTCTTAGATTTAGGTTTTGTAGGCTTCCTTATGTCTCCCTAATAATTAGAATATGCTTAGTTCACCTTCTAAGTTGATTTTGTAATGTTTTGAGAATAATCAACCTTTTAATTTTACCTTATCTCTCCTAATGAAGTATGCTTTAATGGTTGGATTATTTTTTGTCTCCTTAGAGTATGAGATAATTTTTCCAATTAATTCCAACTCTATATGTAGGCAATTTATTTGCTTCTATTTCCAATAGATTAATTTTCTAAATTCCAATTATATGTATATAGTTTGAAGTAGTATGCCTTATATCTCCCTACTTTTTGGAATATTAGAAAATAATGGTATTTGCAATTTAATAATGATTTAATCAAGGTTGACAACCTTATATCTCCTACTTGATTATTGCAAATATTATATTATGTGTATGCACCTCAATAATTAATTTTCTGAAATATAAACTTGCTTTATTATCTACTAATGCTTGGTTGATTTGTATTATCCAATGCAATAGTAAACCTTATAAAAATCACCTTATAGCTCCTTTTAGAATTTAATAAAAGCAAGTAAATAACCTTAGTAATATTGGTGCATGATATACCTTAGTATAAGCTTCCTCCAATGTATTTTTGCAGTGTTGTATTCATTGTCCAATGCTCCTTGAATGGACATTGTTATTGCTTGATGATGTTGAGCATTTAATGCTCCTTCATTAATGGATGCCTTGTCTGAATCTTCCACCTCCTTGTGTGGAATTTTGACCTTGTTGGGTGTCTAATTCTAGAGCTGAATCTTCATGTCTTGAATGCACTCTTACAATGCTTTCTATGAATGCGCTTCCACACCTTACAGACTTGATTGTGTGCCTTGAAATCTGCTATCATTCTCTAGGAATAGGCACTATTAAATAGTGAATATGCCTTCCTTCTTATGATAAGTGGTGCTTGGGAGTTACACCAAAGGTGAGCATTGATATATGAGTTCTTCTAATGCTCATTCTCCTGTGTGATGATGGTTGGGCATTCGTAACCTCCCAATGATGGCTAAGCTTAAGTAACCTCCTAGTTTGTAATCAAATATATCATTCTTCTTGAACGTACGTTGAGCAATATGAGGGTGCCAAGAAGGGATGTGCCAAGTGGTGCTTAGGGTTTTTGCATGTAAACCTTCTCCAACGTATTATTTCTTACCTCTTCTTTTTCTAGCCAATGCTTTCAATATCTTGTCTTCAACACCTTCTTCCAAGCCAACATATTTCCTGTATAGGTGGCTCTAGCTAAGATGATGAGCAATGCTTTGGTGGAGGTTCTATTGCACTCCAATGGTGGCTTCGGGTGCTCCTTTTGAGTCTCTTCTCCAATATAGCTTTTGGGTATTGCTTTCTTTGTTTATGCTTTAATCTTCACCTACTTTCAAGTTATTGTTCTTCTTCCTTTGTAGATGATGGCTTCTTTCTTTGTGTTGTGCTATGTATGCTTGTAGGTTGCTTGTTGTTTGACCCCATGGGTGATGTGAGCTTCTTGAGAGCTCTTTGACCTTGCTTGAATAGTGCTCCTCTACAACCGCTTATGAGATGATCCTTGCTTGTGAAGGATGTGTCTTTATGACACTTAGACTCTATCCTTTTTGCTACATAGGATAGGATATTATGGTGCAAAATAATGTAAATATGCTTATAATAGAATACCTTGCTTTTGCACCTTCTTTTGCAAGCTTCTCCTACTAGTTTTGATGGTGGCTTTTTTGTACTAATTCTTGTAGGCGAGGGCTGATGGATGTTGTCTTCTTTGCTAGACAACTCTCTCCTTTGCTTGGTTAATCTGGTAATGAATCCAAGCTAATAATCACATAGATAGTAAGCTTTTGAAGAAGTAATTTCTACACTAATATTTTACCTGTAAAGAACTCTTAGTGCACCTCGAATCTAAGATTCACCAAGTCTCGATTTGTAGCTTCTATCACTAATTTAATGGCTACCTTCTTCTTCTCCACTCCTTGGAGGAATTTCAATCTGCTTGGTGGCTTCTATAGGCCATAATATCTTGTAGGTATTGAGTTTTGAATAGTGTCTTTAGACACTTTGATTATTTGCATTTTTGTGCCTTTGATCTTAACAATCAATACAAAAATTAACCCTTTGAGAGTAACTAGTTTAATGAACAACTAGTATAGTGCAATGAACCAATAATATTTCCAAATTAATGCACTTTAATAATCTCACCTTATTGCTCCTATTAATAAGCTCTCAAAGTAGTTTCAAATGCACTAATGATCACTACAAATTTCTTAATGTAGTCCTCTTCTCAATAATTAGATAATAGGAAGAATGTATCTAACTCCTATTAATGTGCAGGTAATGAACCTTAACAAAAACTATCTTCTGCACTTTCTTTGAGGACTTAAAATGCAACCTTCTATTTTACAACTTTTGAATTCTAATAAGGTGCTTAATGAAGTTAAGTAGTAATCTGAATTAAGTGTTCAAGTAATGAACCTTTTGCACCTAAGTTGCTTACCTTTGATGATGAATATCTTGATGAGTTGATTCACCAAATTTCTTGTCTGGAATGGTGGTTGCTCATAATTATGAATTCTTCTAATCCACTGCTCTAAAATTGTAGTAGATGATTTCAACTTCTCCTTCAGAATCTGGCCTGGAACTCCAAAGTTTTATAGCTAGTAATGCTATCTTGATTTCTACCCTTTAGTAGTCAATCTATTCACTAAAATGTGCCTTCTTAGCTATGAAGGATAATCTCCAAATCTTCTTAGATTTGGTAGGTTTCTTCTATCTAAGTTTTGACTTCAAACAGGGCTTTCTTCTCAAGAATCTGAAGGTCTTGAGGTCTTCATGAATCTTCTCTCTAAAGTTTGACAAACTGTTTGCCAAATATTTCTCCTTTGGGCTTGTTGTTAGATGGTGATAATTGTCCCAATTCTTTCACTATCTTTTGTAGTGAATTTCTCCAATGAGTTCTCCTAGGAACTTCTTTGATGGCTTCTCCAATTTTTGCAATGAGGCTCTCCAAGCCTTCTCCTTGTTTCTCCTTGAGACCTCTCCAAGGTCTTTAGTCTTGCAACTTCTCTGGTCTTCTTGATGAGACCTTTCATTCAACCTTCAACTATGGAAGTGTTGGCAATGAGATCTTCTTCATGGATCTCTAGAATAAGACTTTTGATAGTCCTTCTCTATCTCTTCTAGGGATGGAAGTTCTTCAATGAGACCTTTGATGGGTCTCTTTAGCTTCTTCTAGAGGAAGTCTTCTATCAATAAAGGAGATCACCAATCTCCTATCTCTCATGGACTCTTCTTTGGAGTCTTATTTTGGTTCAATGACTCTTCTATGGAGTCTTCTTATAGCTCAAGAACTCTTCTCTGGAGTCTTCTTCAGGTTCAAGGCTTCTATGGCCTTTTCTTCTGGATCAAGGCTTCTATGGCCTTTTCTTCTACAACAAGGCTTCTATGGCCTTCTTTTTAGTGATGTGCAGGTCTGCAATAGGACTTCCTCGGTTCCTGAAATCTCCTCTTCTTATGTTTGTTGCTTCTAGTGCTGGATTGATTCTAAGAAGATATTATTCCTAGCTCTCTTGTAGGAAGCTTCCCAACTTTATTGAATCTCCTTTTCCTACAACAAAATATTAGTATAATGAATCTAAATCTATCAATGATGAATCTTCACTAGTTGATTTGTCAATCTAGTGGAATGAATGTTGAGTCCTAGTCTTCATGAGTTTTTCTATAACTTTGTGGAAAGACTCTAGCCAAATGCAATCTCAAAAATTCTAGAACTGATATTTGCTTATCTCCTCTCTTGTGACTCTCCCTAATACTATAGACCTACTTGTTGGCAATTTTGGGTACTTTGGGTAAATTGCCTTTGCTCAAATGTATAAGTTGTCATTGATGTCAAAAGGTATTTTTGTTGATATCAAAAGAGTGTGATGTCAAGAATATCTTGAGAAGCTTCTTTATGTTAAAGGGTTTTTATTAAAACCATGGTGACAAGGCTAAAGGTTTTCTTAAAAACCATTTGGACTCATTAAGGGTTTTTATTAAAACCAAGCTTAACTTAATTGAAAGGTCCATGTTTATTATTAATAATTAAATTAAATCAAACCTTTGTCAAAGGTCCAAGTTTAATTTATTATTAATAAAATAATAATAATTATTTTAATTATTATTAAAGGGTCTTTCAACCCTTAAGCGACGAAAGAAAAAAGAATTCTTTCGCCGATATGTTGCCATCGTTGGAGGAGCGCCGACGTCAAACAGCTTAAGGAAGAATGGCTATATAAGTGGGGATGATTTTCTAAAGTGAACACCTCTGATTATTATTGATATATGCGATTTGTGGTTACTCTGTATTTTTTTGATTTGTGCTTGGCATCTACGATTTGCACTTGCTCTGTTTCGTTTGATTTGCGCTTGGCATCTGTGATTTGCACTTGCTTTGTTTCGTTTGATTTGTGCTTGGCGTCCGCAATTTTCCCCTTCCCCTTTTTTTTCTACTCTCCCCGCTGTCTGCCTCCTTCTCCTCCCTCCCTCCGCTCTCCCTTCACCCGGGATTTGCAATTTGCACTTGCTCTATTTCGTTCGATTTGCGCTTGGCGTCTGCGATTTGCATTTTCTCCTTACCTTTCGAACAACGCTTGGTGTCTTCGAGTTGAGCTTGCTCTGTGTCTTTGAATCTCCGATTGACGTCTTTACCGTGCTTGGCATACTCGGATTTGAGCTTGGGCTGCATCCTTACTTTTTGTGTGACGACAGTGGATTGGCAATTACTCCTGAACTGTGTTTTTCAGACTGTGCTGTGAGATGACTAATGCAAGCATTCAGTGACTTACGTCTTGGACATCGCTCACCAGTTTGCATGTGGTTTGTGGAAGATGTTTACGTTTTCCAGATTCTTGGCGTCAAAGGAAGATAAAAGAGAGGGCAGCACTGTAGTATTTCGTTGGGCACTTGTGACCCAACGGCGGTGGCGTTTAAGCGAAAGCGCTAGAAGGCAGAGGTGCTAAGTTCGATTCTCTTCGTTGGATTTTTCTTTTGGTCGCGGTGTGCAAAGGATAGTGGTTGTGAATGCATGGGAGGTATAAGGTTAAGGTATCATATTTGTTTTGACATTGTTTTATTGATGTTTAATGTTTATATGGAGTAATAAGGTGTAAAGAGGTTTTACTTTGTATATATGTTGTACTTTGGTGGTTTTTACTAAGTTGGAGAAATAAGGTGTTATTTTGGATCTTTATTATTGTGTATTATTGTATAGTTGCTAACTCTAATTAGTGGCAAATTGAGAGTTAGTGTTGTGACAGATTTTGAGTTCTCCTTCTTCATCAAAGTAAAGGTATGGGCAACATCTTCCATGTATGTTGTTTATGGTATATTTTTTGAAATTGAGTTTGGAGTGAAAAGGTTGTCTACTAGGTATTCTTTGGTGTGAATCTTATTTTTTGGATATTGAAGATTGTTTATGCATTAAAGTTATTGTTGAATTTTTGGGTGAATGCATAATTCTGGTTGAGGAAGAGGAAGCATTTTTGCAATAGGGTTTATGTTAGTAAGTCTTGCTACTTGCTTTGAGATGATGAAACCCTAGTTGTTGGTGAAAAGAATATAAGTATCATTGTTATATGAGATATTGCATGGTTGGCAATTGTTGGGTTGTGTTTCATATTCTTGAGAAAAGCATACTACATCTATCTTATTCTTTTGAGTTTGAGATTGAGTTGAGATTGAGATTGGGAGTTAAGTATAGAACATATTGGGTCTCTAACAATTCTCTTTATGTTTCTATGAGATTTGAGATTAAGATTGGGAGTTAAGTATATAACATATTGAGTCTCTAACAATTCTCTTTATGCTTCTATGAGGTTTATGAATCACATTGGGTCTCTAACAATTCTCTTTGTGGGTTCATGCTAAGCAAGTTTTTCTTGGTGAGCTTGCTGAGGTTTTGGACAGGTTCCGGTGGGGACTTGTGAGCAGATTTGGACAGGTCCTAGCAGAGGACTTGTGAGCTGAGTTTTTGAGAGTTCTATCAGAGAACTTGAGGACAGAGGTGCATTGGTTCTTTGAGAAGAACCTGAGGATAGATTTGGAAAGTATTTGAGAAGGCTTATGGGCAAAGGATTGATTTGTTCGAAGAGTTGGACAGATCTGACAGACAGAGGAAGACTTGTACTAGACCGACTGATTGTGTTTGGTATAGGTAGCTGAGCTGCTGTGGACGTGATCATAGAAGGTAGATGTCTCTTAGGCTAAGCATTGAGGACAGGAGGTCTTTGATGGAAAGGAGTTCCACGTGCTGGCAAGAGGTAGAGGTAGTTGATCTTCCGAGGGATCATTTCCAGGAGCGAGAGGGGAAGGTATCTCCTTTGAGCAGAGGCTCATAAATTCAGATTGGGGGAAGGTGTCTCCCTTGAGCCGAGGCTCATAAACATTGTAATTGGGAAGGATTCCTAAAGAACTTTGAGATAACTTTTAGAGAAACGTTTTTGTGGACGTAGCCCAGGCTTTCTGGGTGAACCATGTTAAAATTGGTGTCACTTTGTGGATGATATTGTGCATTGTTTTGATATTGCTTTGGATATATTGCTTTACTATATTGAAGTATAAAGGAATAAGTAAAAAGAGGTTTTATATTGTTCACCCCCCCTCTCAGTATAAGCTTGTGTTCTTCACTACTGTGGCTTTGATACCACTATTAGCTTTTGATAATGTGAGCTATGAGAGAATGCAATTACAAGATGCAAAATATATAGAAATGTAAGATGTTGAAATATGATATTAATGGAAAGTGATGAAAATGATACAGTGCAGTATGGAGGAAATTAACACTTCATAACTAATGCTAAATAACTACATTGTACTCCCTCACCAATATGGTGATATACCCAGTATACCTACTACTACCTAAAATAATATATAATCACTTACTATGAGGTCCTTTATATAGAAATATGGATAGCTTGGCCAACACTCTACCTAGCTATACAAGGGGACACCTTGCACATTTATAACTTGCACATAGACACTTGTACATTTATTATATTACTTGAAGTAACTAGCTAAATACCCCCTAAAGTAATCTACTACTCTAGTTATGTACCAAGGGTGGTACATTTACATGACCCAAATGATGTAATATAATCTAACATAATTATGGAATTGCCTCTAGTATCTTCTCCTACCATGTTGCATTCAAATTTTCATTGCTACTAAAAAGGATAAGAAATTACTGATTTGCTATAGTTTTCATTTCACTTCCACTGGTTTTTACCTGACCCATCATATTTGTAAGACCTGTAATTCTATTATGTTGTATTGTAGCTATTGTTGTCTTATTAAAGCAAGTTGTATTTTTATCCTCCTCCTTAACCATGTAAATATAGCTCTTTACCTCTAATATATCTCTTCTTTTTCCTCAAAGGATTCCTCTCTCCTAATAATTTTTACCACACATTGCAACAAATATTTTGTAATAGTTTCTTGTCTTATCTCTTGAGCAATATTCTCCTTCTGATCCTTGATTTCATTCTTTTGGATTCTAGTGAGTTCCTTCTTGTGTTTATTCATCTTCTTTAGGTGGGTCCTTAAATATTTTAATTGTTTATGGAGTTTGAATTGGGGTATCCCAGATATTGGTTTCCCTAATTTCCACCATTCCTTTATATGGTCCTCCAACTCCTCATATTTTAGCAACCATAGCTCAAATTTTAAAAGATCTTGCAACTTTATGATTGTCTTATTCTATGGTAAGTCTTACTAGAAAATTATTTGAAGAAAGCCTATCCATGACCCTCACTTGATGCTTGGTATGCAGGTATAATTCCTCCCCATGAAGAAATTATCCAAGTAAAATTTGACTATCTCCCCTTCCTTTCTTCTATTTATCTAGGTCATGGAGCTATCCATAGTTGGGATGTCTATTAGATTTATTTGACATGTTATTTCTAAAATGAACCTATCATTTTCCTCCAACATGGATCTACCTCCTTGTTGTTGCTCTATTCTAAGATTTGTATTGAAATCTCATCCCACAATCTATTGGTCCTATAGGTAGTTGTCTCTAAAATTTTGGATGGCTACCCATTGATCCCTATGTAATATGACTATTTGTGCTCCACAGAAATTAACTATAGTGTAGTTTTTTCCATTTTTCCTATTTTGTAACCAAACCATCAATACCCATATCATGGAGGCTCTCTCTATTTTTAGGATTAGTTGGTGATTCCACATAGTGGTCAATCCCTATGATTTCCCCTGTGTCGAATGAGTAAGGATCTCTCCTTTTTGCCATATCATCCTATTTATTTTTTGTAAGTATTATCCTTGCATTTTGGTTTCCTGTAACAAAATTATATTTGGACTTAGATCTATGATAATATTTTTGAATGCCTTTTGTCTAGGGTGGCTGCCCAAACCCATCACATTCCAAGTAATTAATATCATTGATAATCGGGAAATAAAATGTTAGCCATAAATTTTACCTTTCCATTTTGGCTCAATTTTCTTCTTTGTTCCTCCATATTTCCCTTATTTGACTTCCTCCCTATAGATTGGTTTTATTTATGTTTCTTCTCCAATTGATGAATTTCTAAAGTAGGTTTTTCTTTGTTCTTATTTCCTTATTTCACATATATTTCACCTCCTATGGTCTCCCTCATGGGTTGAATCTCCTCTTCCATGAGAGAGGTTGTGTCTGGTTCTACTCCTTGCTTTTTCCCTGACACTAGATTGGAGTATTGTTCCTAACCAATCGATGTGACTTGCTAAGTATCCTCCTCTAATCCTTCCATTTGAAAATTCCCTTATGATTCAAATCTTTCTAGTTGTTTGAATATCTCATATCTATTGTTTATTCTTCTTGCTTTTTCTCCTTGTCTTTGATTACTTTTATAATTTCTTTTGGTTGACCTTCTAATTACTTTTTGGAAGCCCTTAGAGTTTGTTGGGTCTTTCTCTTCCTTTTGATTTACCTTTTACTGAAGAGATTGGTCTGCCATGTTAATATTTGCTTTTATCCCTTCTTTTTCAAATGATAATCCTTAACTGTTGGGCATATTCTAGCCAAATGTCCATGAGTGTGGCACACTTGACATCTGAATGTTATAACCTCATAATATAGTTGTTGGTGCTAGAAAAAATACCTTATTTTTAGGTCTATCTCTATTGGAAGAGGTTTACTGAGGCCAATTTCTACACAAAACCTAGCAAACATTGTCAATCCTCCTAAAATTATTTCTCTTGATCTACCTTGATAATGACCTAGTAAGTTGCCTATTGCCTTGAGTACCTCCTCTTTCAAAAATTGAAAGGGAAGGTAAAATAATATTACCCATATTGGTACTATAGCCGATTCCACCCTCGAGTTGAATCCCATATTCCATGGTTGTAAGAATAGTCTCATTGGCCCATGATGATATGACCCTCCCTCAAATAATTTTGTCGGTCTACCATTGATGTGAACTCTATAGAAAAATACCCATTTGGGAGAGTTAGAATTTTTATTCTCCTTCCATATTCCATTTTTTTCTTATCCACGTGTGGAGGAAGTGCATGGACGGTCTGAATTCCATGAATTGACCTATTAGGTTGTGTTTTGTCTTATAAACTATATCCTCAACTATCCAATCCTTTTTTATTTCCAATACTGGTAATTATTTTACTTGTGGTAAATATATGTTCATACTTACACTAAGAGAATCCTCCTTTTATCACTTCTACATGGTGTTTATGATAGCATTTACTTGTATTTGATAGTCATTGAAGATATCTTGAGTTCCACATAGCTTATCCTGGTATGAGATTCCTTGTTTTGGAGGATTTGGTATCAAAGTACCTATGACCCCCATTCTAGCCTTGATCCTTACTATTGAAAGACCCTCCAACAATATTAATCCTCTTTGATGGTGTTTTTTGCACAAAAAAATTCTCCAGATCTCTACCCTAGCCTCTTATTAATTGTAAAATTATATCTTGTATCTTCACTAAACTAGAATTTGAAGAATACAAGCTTATACTGAGAGGAGGGGATTGAACAGTATAAGATAAAACTTTTTATTTTTCAATCCAAATGATAACAACAATAATATCAAGGTAGTAAATAATGCAAAAATCATAACACACATGAGAGACATGGTTTTAACGTGGTTCACCCAATGTGGGTGACGTCGATAGAGAATATATTTCTTATAAATTTTCTCAATAAATATCTTGGGAACCAAATCCCTATTACAATGTTTATAGACCTTTGTCTAAAGGAGACACCAATACCCTATGCTCAAGTTCGTGAACCTCTATCCATAGGAGAACTCTATCCCCACTACTCTAGTTTGTGGACCTCTATCCACAAGAGAATTCTATCCTCTTTTCTCTGGTTGGATCCAAAGCCTACTCTCAAATCTTCTCAACTCTAATCAAATATTCTCACAATTCTGATCAAATCTGCTCAATTGCTTGTACCAATCTATCTCACACCTGCTCACAAGTCTGCTTTAAACCTCCTCATAAATATTGCTTAGAACTACTCACAAGCCTTCTCAAAATGGCTCACAATTATGCTCTAATTTTTTCACTGTCTCTAATCAACTCTACTCTAATACATGCTCAAAAATTCTCATAACACATGCCCAAAATTGCTCATAACACATGCACAAAACTACTCATAAAACATGCTAAAAAATTCTCTTAACACTTGCTTTGATAAAATTTCTTCAGATATATTCTACCTAGATTTATTTTTCAAGAACACATAGAAAATGATATGCAATATAATTTCACAATATGTTCTTTCCAATATCACTCAAGCCCAATGCACAAATTATTTCACAAAATTGGTTTCTTAACACTTGTTCATTTACATTCAATGTCACTCAAACCAATGCCCAAAAGCTTCACAAATTCATTCAAACAATGAAGCACAATTTGTTCTCAAACCCTAGCTCAAATATTTTCAACAATGCACATATATAATCCTTATTTCTCCACCTTATGATTCAAAAATATTTGCTCAACCAAAAACCTTAAAGAAGGAATGATATCACCATACCTCTTAAGTTGCTTTGATGAAGATGTGCCTTCAAAATCCTGTCTCAAAGGAGTTTCCCTTTCAAAGTGCCTCTTCAAAAATCAGTTAGTATATCTCTCTTTCAAATCGTCCACATTAAATTTCTCCTTTAAAAAAATGTTCACAATAGAATCTAAAAAATAATGCTCTATGACTTTTGTTCTCAAATATGAAGTATTAATAATTATAAAAAACCCTTCAACATTCCTTTTCACCATACATAAATTACAATAAAAAATCAAACCACAATAACACCTTATAACTCCTTACACAAGATTTAATTTTCTCAAGCACACATTACAATATCAATAAGCCTTTATACACCTTATTTCTCCTAGATTTAACTTTCAAAAATTACAAATCACAAATAAACTTTATAACACCTTATTTCTCCTATGCTTGATAAAATATTTATCCCTATCCAACACAGCAAATGATTTTCCTTTTATCAATTTTATAATATATAAAAAAAATCCTCATACCTTTGATTAAA
Source organism: Wollemia nobilis (assembly GCA_028583015.1). Lineage (NCBI taxonomy): Eukaryota > Viridiplantae > Streptophyta > Pinopsida > Araucariales > Araucariaceae > Wollemia > Wollemia nobilis. The sequence goes on from JAQPPZ010012895.1 coordinate 59,222, forward strand.
CTACCATGTGAATAAGTCTTCTATTTTGCCTTGCAAAAACAGCGACCGTGAGATTTGAACCCCCATATTCTTTTGCGGGTTCGTGTTCTGCCTTGCAAAAGAGCACCCGCGAGATATGAACCCATGACTTCCTTCCTACCAACACCTTAGTGCTAGCCTAGCATCCAACTAGGCTAGCCACCATCTTGAAATGTGACTCACAAAATTTTTCATTTATCTCCTCCTCCGCAGTCCAATCAAAACACTCTACGTTCTTTGCTTTGCAAAAGAGTGATCGCGAGAGTCGAACCTACAACCTCCTCCCTTCCAATGCCTTAATGCTAGCCTAGTGACCAACTGGGCTAGCCACCATCATGGGATTAGAAAATCAACACTTTGTCCTTTTATCCCTCTATTTTCCTGCGTTGTCTTTTCCCTATTTCAATGCACAAAACGGATTTTCAAACTTCACTCACCAATCGAACACGACAACATATGAAATAAATTAAACCCTTTTATATATGCTTTGATGGGCATGAAATAACTTTGACGTTTTGATGGGATAGGGCATATTAATATTTCCTTCAAACTTTTTGGTGCCTTTTTTAAACTTTGAACCCTTTGTATTATAATATTAAAATATTATAATGTTAATATTTGAAACCTTGGAGTATAGAAATAATTTTATCTTTTAAATCTTTTTTCCTCCTTTATAATATTTAAATTTTTATTTAAATATTATAACCTTTCTCTAAGAAAAATATATTGGAGATATATATGCCTTGACAACCATTTCATTTTTCTCATCAACATATTTTTGCCTTATGTACTCTTTGACATCAATGACAACAATATGCTCAATATTTACAATAATATCCCTCTTTGTCATTGATGGCAACCCTTCTAAAATATTTTCTTTTGCTACCACTGAGTTCCAAAACTGTTCCCTCTGAGAGGTTGCTCACCCTTACTGATTTCTCTTCCCCTTAATAAAATTCTCCCCCTTTGACATCAATGGCAAAGGGCTCCTTTGGGGCTAAAAATAAGACTCTTAGCTCAGCCCCCTCACCACCTCCTTTCCTTGAGGTGATCATGTTTGGGATGGGAGTAAGACTACTCCCAAATTTCCTCTAAGATACTCAAAAGTTTTCTTTGGAAGTGGCTTAGTAAATATATCCACAATCTATTTCTTTGTAGTAACATATTCCAATTTGACTTGTTTATCCATCACTTGCTCTCTCAAAAAATGATATTTTATTGGAATGTGCTTGGTCCTTGAATGCATAACTGGATTATTTGAAATATTTATGGCACTTGTATTGTCACATAGTATGGATATGGGATGATCATGCTCTATTTTAAAATATTTTAAAGTTTACTTCATCCATAAAACTTGTGTACAACAAGCAACTATTGCAATGTACTCTACCTCTGATGTGGATAAGAATATCAATGCTTGTTTCTTGCTTAGCCAAGAGACTAAAAAATCTCCAAGAAAGAATGCTCCTCCACTTGTGCTCTTTTTTTCATCAATATTGCTTGCCCAATCTGCATCTATATATACCGTGAGAGTGAAGTTGTTACGTTTGGGATACCAAAGTCCAAATTCTATAGTTCCTTTTAGATACTTGAGAATTAATAGTACATGTATTTCCTTTGGTGCTTCTTGAAATCTTGCAACTAGTCCCACTACTTGCATTATATATGGTCTTGTAGTTGTGACATATAGTAAACTTCCAATCATATATCTATACAATGTTTGAATTACCTTGGGATATTCATCATATTTACTCAACTTGCATCCTGTAACCATGGGGGTGCTCACTGGTTTGTAATCCTCCAGTCTAAATCTTTTCAACATTTCTTTTATATACTTGGTTTGTGAGAGAAATATACATTTTCCTAATTGTGAAATATGCAAACCAAAGAAGAAGAACAAATCACCAAGCATTGATATTTCAAATTTATTTTGCATACACTTTGTAAATTTTTGACACATCTTATCATTATTTCCTCCAAAAATGATATCAGCCACATAGACCACCATAATCAACAAGTAATTTCCTTCATTTATGATGTATAAATTGCTTCTAGCTATTATTTTTATGAAATTTTGTTCTTGAAGATACTTATCCAATATTGAATACCAAGCCCTAGGGTCTTGCTTTAGTCCATAAAGAGCCTTCTTTAATTTGCATACATAATATGGCTTATCAGTCAGGTTGAACCCCTCAGGTTGCTCAATGTAGACCTCTTCTTCTAAGAAACCATTGAGAAAATCTGATTTTACATCCATTTGATATGCTTTGAAGTTTTTGGAACTTGAGAATGCTAAAAATATTCTTATGGCCTTAAGTCATGCAATAGGTTAAAATGTTTCATCAAAATCAATCCCTTCAACTTGTGCATAACCTTTGCATACTAGTCTTGCTTTGTTTCTGACTACCTGACCATCTTCATTTAACTTATTTCTATAAAACCATTTAGTGCCAATTATATTCTTGTATTTTGGTTGTGGGACAAGTTTCCAAGTCTCACTTGTTTATAATTGATCCAACTCTTCATCCATTAACTTGACCCAATATTTATCTTCTCTTACCTCATTGAAATCCTTGGGCTCGATTTTAGATAGAAAAGAGAGATTTGCATGTTCACTTATTCCTATTATCTTCCTCCTTGTTTGTCTTTCATCTAGATTCCCAATAATTAGGTCTCTTGAATGATTATTTTGTACATAACTAGATGGTTTCTTAGGTGGTGTTCTTTTTGTTTCATCTTCTTCTGATTCTTCACCTACTTCTTCCTAGAAACTCTCTTCTTCTTGATAAACAATTTCTTGAGCTAGTTCTCTTGACCCTATTTGTTCATCAACTGTTACATTTATATTTTCCATAATTGTATGTTTCCTTTTATTATAGCATTTATAGGCTTTACTCTTAGTGGAATAGCCAAGAAAGATACCCTCATTGCACCTTGAATCAAACTTACCCAAAATTTTCTCTTCTTGTCTAATGTAGCATTTGCTTCCAAAAACTCTGAAATGCTTTACAGTAGTTGGTATAACCTTCCAAAGATCATATGGTTTTTTGTTATGATTTACTCTTACTTGAGTTCTGTTGATGATATAGATAGCTGTATGAA
>JAQPPZ010012896.1:0-58464 GCA_028583015.1 Wollemia nobilis
TGTTGGTCCGGCTTTCATGCACACCCCGAGAAAGGATGAAGCAAGGAAAGCTCCGGATACACCCACGGGACTGATCCCACTCATCTTTAGGATCTAGCTGGTTATCCAAGGTGCGAGTTACAGAGTTGGGTCGAATGGCAATTCACTCTTTTCCACTTCTGGAATAGATTTCGATATGGACTGCTCTGTTACCTTACAGGGGGTTCTTGAACTCGTTCAGTAGTTGCAAAAGTTGTTGACAATCAGATTTAACTTGAATTATGGATCTAGCTCTCATGGGTCATGATTTAAATAAAAGGCAAATAAAGAAAATAGAAATGGATCATTCATGGTAAGCAAAGAGAGGGTAGGGTAGAGGCGAGAAAGAGAAGCTTATCGGACTTTAAAGCTGTAAAACTCTAAACTATCAATCCTATCTATGCTATCGACTTCACAACGAGAACAAATCCTAGAAGAAAGTGTCCAATCAGTCTAAGATCACTTTCAACTAAGAGCACAAGGCGAGTGAAACGGATCTAGCAAAAAATTATAAATCCAAGAGGCAGTTGGTTAAAGCGGTATCTTTCATCGATAGCCTAGCTCGCACAGTGAAGACAGAGCAATTAGAACAAACTTACACCTGAAATCTATAATTTCCCCTAGCAGACAAGAGAACAACTGAAGCCTAACAACATATTTAAACTTGATAACTCAGATTTATAGCATATATCTAACAAACTTTAATGGAACGGATAACAAAAGAAGATACACTTATCACACTCTGCAAAAGATTAGGCTCCTGGCCATGCTATCACAGAAAAGCTAAAGCACATCAACTCCAAGTCCAGAAACAAAGGATTTTACAAAATTTGCAAGAAATTGCTTATAAGCATTTATTTCTAAGTCTCCGCCTCCTGCGATTACATTTAGAATCTGTATTTATAGACTCAGGACAGACCCTGATCTTTTCAAAATATCTTGCTCAAACCCTAAATCTTATCGCACTTAAACCCTAGGACCTGGGTTTTACAATAAAAATCCATCTTAAGACCAAAGTCCGGATAGAACTTAACCCTTCAAAAAATCTGTGTAGTCAACTGCCATAAATGGAGAAGATAAAATCAAATGCAACTTGCATTAATTCGCAGCTGCAAATAAATGCCTCCATTAATTCTGCTGGTGAGCCGGATGAGTCACCACTTCTCTCAGATCTGATCTCCGTAAAGCCATCCTTGTGTTGAAATGGTCTCCATGCTATCAATTATGCAATAAATATCCATTAAATGCATTTACCAGTAGCATCTCTTCTAGCATGGTGGTCCTTGACTAAATCCGCACTTTATCTTCGCCTTTATGGTCTTTCCCGGTTGTCCCGTAAGTGCCAGGTGGAATCCTGCATGAAAGACAAAAAGATTATATTAGCACTTTAATAAACATTAAATCCAAGCTTAAAACATTTAAATCAGATTAAAACCGCAAAATAAGCTTGCATGTCGGCTTTTGTTTGTCTGCCTCACGCTTTGACACGTGTCGCTACCCCGGGATGCCTTCGTTTTCAGCTGAAATGCACTTTCGGGCCCTCTGAAGACTTTCTCTCTCCTACCACGATTCTGCGACATGTCGCGATTTCGTGACATGTCACGAAATCGCGACCCTGCCAGTGCATCGGCAACTTCCTCCCTCGTCGGCCGTGAAAATGTGACATGTCACGATTTCGCGACGTGTCGCGAAATCGTGACCCTCCTGGCCTCCGTACAGCCATCCCGATTTTCAGCCGCGATTCTAGAACACGTCGCGATATCACGACAGTTCCGTACCTGCATGCGTTGACCGCGATTTTGGAACGTGTTTGTGACTTAGCCGATTTTTCATTCTGCAGCCCACTTTCTCTCTCCTACCGTGAAAATGCGACATGTCGCGATTTCGCGACATGTCGCAAAATTGCGCCCTCCGTACAGCTTGCTTCTCTCTCCAAAAAACTGTCGCGATTTCGTGACATGTCGCGAAATCGTGACCTTTCTGGCACTTAGCCGCATTTTGGCTTACCTGTCGTGATATCGCGACATTTCTGAAAATGGAAGTGTCGCGATATCGCGACACTACCAAAAATGGAAAGTTTGATTTTTCAGTGAATTATGCAACTGTTTTCTGGATTTTCTCGGTACCGGTGCAAGATTTTGCTTGTGCATGAATGATTCTAGCATGTAAAAAGTGAATTCTTGGATAAAATAGCTAGAATGCAAGAAAAAGCACAACTTTAAAAAAGAGGCAAGCAAATTTGGATTTAAAACTGAAAATGACCAAGAGGGTCCCTGCTGCAAAAAATGAAAGTTCAGAATTTTCTAAGGATGGAATCTCATTTTTCAGTGGGGGTGTGTTGCTTATCAACAAATTGCGATATCTACGGGTAAAATAGTAGCACTATTTTAGAACCCAAGACTCTGGTTTCAAAACAAAAAGACCATGCATCATGTCTTGCCACAGACATTCTTCACAATAAATTGACTGCCAACTGCCAGCTGTTAAAACTTCCCAAGGACATACTAGGTTGGATTACTTCAAGGAAGATTTTGATGTGCAATTTCAAAGGGTATAAACTTTCTTCAAGGATGACTGAATTGAATGATAAACTTGGATTAATCAAATTTTCTAGATTGTAAAAGGGGAAACCGAGTAGAGCTCTATTTACTAGTTTAGCCTTTTACAGCCTAGACAGAGTTACCCTTTAGATTTACACGACCCAATTTACAACTGCAGGGCAGAATCTATAACTTAGAAGAAAATATTTTTGGAAGTATTGGCTGCCTCTTTTAATTATTCAACTCTTTTTTCTCTTTTTTTTTTTTTCTTATCTCTCTCTCTCTTTTGAAATATATCACTATCTGGAAGACCTTAGAGAAATTACAATTTTCTTTTAATATTTGATCAATCTAGAACTGTTTCAGTCTAGGCATTGATAGCCTCTGGTGACACCCAAATAATTGCATGACATAGTCCCCTCTCATAACCAGCTTTTCTTGGATTCCCCGGGAGTTCCTCCAACTAAACAGCATAGCAACTTTTCTATCATTAAAACAACTGTGGCAAGTAAGACACAAGATCCAATCATCTCTCTACCTTCATCCTGGATAACAAAATAGTTCTACAGTTCAGTGCAAGCAGACTATCTCAATTGGAATAATGAACAGAATGGGGGTACTGGATTGTGGATTTATCAGCTTAGAATAAACAATTTTCAGCAGGCTGACTTTTCATTGATTGCTCAAGCAAAGGCAAAGGACAGAAAATTTTAGAATCCAAAGGACTTTATACAGGCTTCCAAGGACAGGCACAGGCTTTAAAGCAAAACAAAATAAAACTGCACAGACTACAAATAAAATAAACTAAACACCGAAAGCGCACAATTTGTACGAGACAAAGGAATAAAACAAGCTGCAAGGCTATTTACAAAGGATGCAAAGCACAGTATGACGAGCCAGCAAAATTAAGCTAAAACAAAAGCAAAGCAATTAAAACTGCCTAGACCTGAAAATAACTTAAAGCAACTGAAATAAATTAAACTGCAACTGTACAGACAGCAAAGAAAAATAAATGCAATAAAGAAAAGACTGTACAGACTAAAATAAAAGCAAGCTAAAATAAAAAGACAAAGAAAGGAAATAAAAAGCACTGACAAAAGAAATAAACTGCACAAGCTAAAACTAAAAAACAACTAAAGAAAACTGAAAAACTGCAACTGTACAGACATTTAAAAATAAAACTGCACTGACAAAGAAATAAACTGAAAAACAAATAAATTAAAACTATGAGCATTAAAATTAAACCGAAATAGATTAAAACGCACGAGACATTGAAATAAAAACTGCATCGACAAAGAAATAAAAGCTGAAAAACTTCAAAGCTTATTTACAATGCATACATATGTTACAACTTCCCTTCATACTCAAAAAATGCAGCAGTTGGGAAAGCAGAGAAATGGTGCTTTTAAAAAATTTTGACCATGCAAGTAATTTAAAAAAAATTACCTTTCGAGTCCTGTTGACGAAATGCACTCCAGACTGTGCTTCAAAAATTTGCTATCTGGGAAAGACTTGGGTTTACTGTCTTCCCTGTCCCATTTGAAAAACAAATCTGCAACTCCTTCAAATTAAACAAATCATATAATAACAAATCATATGATAACATGTTCATGCTTCTAATTGAAGGGTTTGTAGAGTTCTTTCAAAAGGACTGAATGTAAAAAACCCCCAGGATCAAATACCTTAAAATCTTGACAGACCCAGACCACCACATCTTCAAAATGATGTGACAACTGAAAGAAATCATGTTTTATTTGTATGCCCTGGTTCTTAACAACTTGAACATTTTGCGGTTGTTGTACTGCTTCAATATCTAGGACTTCAATTTTTATCCCTCTAGCAGAGTGTTTACAATTTTCCTTTTCACCTGAGCCTTGCTTAGATTTAACCTCATCAATGTGCAATGTCCAAACATCATTGTTGTGATTGATTAGAGTCATGCATCGTTCCCACCTCCTCAGTTGCCAAATTATAAACTCCAATATCTGCATCAACACAGTTTATAGCCTCCTCTTTGACATTATGTTCGAAGTTGCAGGCTTATGTTGAGACAGCTCATCAATTCCAAGTTGGCTGACCACATTCATATTTACTATCTTTTCCTCCTTTTCTTGAAATCCAACAGGTGGTCCAAAGTAAGCCTCAATCAAGTTATCCTTTTGTTCAACAATCTGAGGCAGTTCATAGAGGGTGATGTCAGCTTTAAATTCCCTCATATCCTCAATGATGTTATCCTCCTCAGTTACTTCTGCATAGTGAGATTGATTCTCACTTTCATCATCCTCTGATGAGGAAGGATCATAGTTAGGTTCTGGACTCTGACATTTCAAGTCATAACTGTCCATTTTGAACTGCTGAAAATCTTGCATTTCATCCGCAGAAGTCTGTACAAGACTTTCTGTCTCTTTGGGAAAAGTGACAGAATCTGAAACCCTGGTTGTACTATTTTTGGGTGAACTAGAAATATCAATATTTCTTTGATCTCTAGGAAAATTTAACTCACCAGGAAAAACTTCAGATTTGGGTGGTGCCAGATCACAACTGTTCAGTTCAAGCACTTGCACTTTGAATTTGTCGAACTTTTCTCTGCATTTTGCACATGCTTGAGTGGATGTGACGATTAACGGAGTCTCCTTGGGTAGAGCATGACATGTTGGCATTAACTCATGATGTGGAATGGGGTCCGGAGCAGGCATGTTACGTGTAACATAGGATATCAAAGGACTGCTCGGAATTTGAGGTCCTAGCTGTCTTTCAAGAATTAAGGCTTCTTTATAAGCACTGCCGGGGTTGTGATATTGATGTCTCTCTTAAGGAAAATAGAGGTCATCGAATCCAATGCATTCTTGTAGATTTCTAAGGCCGGATTTGCATTTGGGATATAATGGCCAGTCATTCTACCGTAAGCTCTTTGGAACCTCATATTGAAAGACCTGACAGTTTCTCGCGACTCTTTCTTGATGTTGGAAAATTGCTGATATAAAATGCTGGGATCTATCACTTCACCAAACTGTGATATAAAAGCTTTCTCTAGATCATCCCAGCTAGTAATGGAATTCTTTGGTGAGGTTAAAAAACTAGTCATAAGCTCCCTCCTGGAGAGTGAACGGGAACAATCTGTAGGCAACATCTTCATGTTGTATATTCAACAATCTTAGAGCATTTTTAAAAGCTAGCAGATGTTCTTCTGCAGTTCTTGTCCCATCATGTTTATATCTGGGGAGATACCTTTTCGGGCTTCTGGGAAGGTCATGGGCTATACCCGGAATGTTCAAAGCAGTGGGGCCCAACCAATTTGCCATTATTACTTGGCTGACAGTGATGTTCTGAGTTGTGATTGGATAACTGCCAGTGGAGATAAAACTGTTCTTAACTTGAGGTCTTCTCTGGCAATTTTAAAAACTGCACTGACAACTTTCAAAAACTGCACTGACAATTTATGAAACTGAGCCACTTTTAAATGTTAAAATTCCAGACTCTGGATAAAATATAGTACATACAACTTTACAGTTCTTAACAGGTTCTGCATTTGGAAATTTAAAACACTGCACTGACAATTCACAAAACACTGTACTGACAATTTAAAAAACTGCACCGACAATTTAAAAAACTGCATTGACAATTTAGAAAACTATACTGACAATTTTCAAAACTGTCCGGAGTTCACTGTGGGTCCTTCAAAATGTTACTGTTATGCCCTTACAATACTTGAACTGAGTTCAGGCCTCCTTCTAGCGCAAATTAGATGTTGGCTGAGGAGGAGGGGAAAATTGGCTACCAGACTTTGGATAAAATACAGTTTTACAGTTCCACATACAGTCGGATTTCTCAACTCAAGTGCACTAAGAACAGATGTTCTGTGGCCCTCCTTCTAGCGCCAATTAGGTGTTGGTCCGGCTTTCATGCACACCCCGAGAAAGGATGAAGCAAGGAAATCTCCGGAGACACCCACGGGACTGATCCCACTCATCTTTAGGATCTAGCTGGTTATCCAAGGTGCGAGTTACAGAGTTGGGTCGAATGGCAATTCACTCTTTTCCACTTCTGGAATAGATTTCGATATGGACTGCTCTGTTACCTTACGAGGGGTTCTTGAACTCGTTCATTAGTTGCAAAAGTTGTTGACAATCAGATTTAACTTGAATTCTGGATCTAGCTCTCATGGGTCAGCAGATTTAAATAAAATGCAAATAAAGAAAATAGAAATGGATCATTCACGGTAAGCAAAGAGAGGGTAGGGTAGGGCGAGAAGAGAAGCTTATTAGACTTTAAACTGTAAAACTCTAAACTATCAATCCTATCTATGCTATCAGCTTCACAACAGAACAAATCCCAGAAGAAAGTGTCCGATCAATCTAAGATCACTTTCAACTAAGAGCACAAGGCGAGTGAAACGGATCTAGCGAGAAAATTATAAATCCAAGGGAAACTGGTTAAAACTGGTATCTTTCACCGATAGCCTAGCTCGCACAGTGAAGACAGAGCAATTAGAACAAACTTACACCTGAAATCTGTAATTTTCCCTAGCAGACAAGAGAACAACTGAAGCCTAACAGCATATTTAAACTTGATAACTCAGATTTATAGCATATATCTAACAAACTTTAATGGAACGAATAACAAAAGAAGATACACTTATCACACTCTGCAAAAGATTAGGCTCCTGGCCATGCTATCATAGAAAAGCTAAAGCACATCAACTCTAAGTCCAGAAACAAAGGATTTTACAAAATTTGCAAGAAATTGCTTATAAGCCTTTATTTCTAAGTCTCCGCCTCCTGCGATTACATTTAGAATCTGTATTTATAGACTCAGGACAGACCCTGATCTTTTCAAAATATCTTGCTCAAACCCTAAATCTTATCGCACTTAAACCCTAGGACCCGGGTTTTACAATAAAAATCCATCTTAAGACCAAAGTCCGGATAGAACTTAACCCTTCGGCAAATCTGTGCAGTCAACTGCCATAAATGGAGAAGATAAAATCAAATGCAACTTGCATTCATCCGCAGCTGCAAATAAATGCCTCTATTAATTCTGCTGGTGAGCCGGATGAGTCACCACTTCTCTCAGATCTGATCTCCGTAAAGCCATCCCTATGTTGAAATGGTCTCCATGCTATCAATTATGCAATAAATCTCCATTAAATGCATTTATCGGCAGCCTCTCTTCTAGCATGGCGGTCCTTGACTAAATTCGCACTTTATATTCGCCTTTATGGTCTTTCCCGGTTGTCCCGCAAGTGCCAGGTGGAATCCTGCATGAAAGAAAAAAAGATTATATTAGCACTTTAATAAACATTAGATCCAAGCTTAAAACATTTAAATCAGATTAAAACCGCAAAATAAGCTTGCATGTCGGCTTCTGTTTGTCCCATTCACGCTTTGACACGTGTCGCTACCCCAGGATGCCTTCTGTTTCAGCTGAAATGCACTTTCGGGCCCTCTGAAGACTTTCTCTCTCCTACCGCGATTCTGCGACATGTCACGATTTCGTGACATGTCGCGAAATCGCGACCCTGCCAGCGCATCGGCAACTTCCTCCCTCGTCGGCCGTGAAAATGTGACATGTCGCGATTTTGTGACGTGTCGCGAAATCGCGACCCTCCTGGCCTCCGTACAGCCATCCCGATTTTCAGTCGCGATTCTAGAACACGTCGCGATATCGCGACAGTTCCGTACCTGCATGCGTTGACCGCGTTGACCGTGATTTTGGAACATGTTTGCGACTTAGCCAATTTTTCATTCTGCAGCCCACTTTCTCTCTCCTACCGCAAAAATGCGACATGTCGCGATTTCGCGACATGTCGCAAAATCGCGCCCTCCGTACAGCTTGCTTCTCTCTCCAAAAAATTGTCGCGATTTCGTGACATGTCACGAAATCGCGACCTTTCTGGCACTTAGCCGCATTTTGGCTTACCTGTCGCGATATCGCGACATTTCCGAAAATGGAAGTGTCGTGATATCGCGACACTACCAAAAATGGAAAGTTTGATTTTTCGATGAATTATGCAACTGTTTTCTGGATTTTCTCGGTACCGGTGCATGATTTTGCTTGTGCATGAATGATTCTAGCATGTAAAAAGTGAATTCTTGGATAAAATAGCTAGAATGCAAGAAAAAGCACAACTTTAAAAAAGAGGCAAGAAAATTTGGATTTAAAACTAAAAATGACCAAGAGGGTCCCTGCTGCAAAAAATGAAAGTTCAGAATTTTCTAAGGATGGAATCTCTATTTTAGAACCCAAGACTCTAGTTTCAAAACAAAAAGACCATGCATCATGCCTTGCCACAGACATTCTTCACAATAAATTGACTGCCAACTACCAGCTGTTAAAACTTCCCAAGGACATACTAGGCTGGATTACTTCAAGGAAGATTTCTGATGTGCAATTTCAAAGGATATAAACTTTCTTCAAGGATGACTGAATTGAATGATAAACTTGGATTAATCAACTTTTCTAGATTGTAAAAGGGGAAACGGAGTAGAGCTCTGTTTACTAGTTTAGCCTTTTACAGCCTAGACAGAGTTACCCTTTAGATTTACACGACCCAATTTACAACTGCAGGGCAGAATCTATAACTTAGAAGAAAATATTTTTGGAAGTATTGGCTGCCTCTTTTAATTATTCAACTCTTTTTTTTTTTTTTCTTATCTCTCTCTCTTTTGAAATATATCACTATCTGGAAGACCTTAGAGAAATTACAATTTTCTTTTAATATTTGATCAATCTGGAACTGTTTCAGTCTAGGCATTGATAGCCTCTGGTGACACCCAAATAATTACATGACATAGTCCCCTCTCATAACCAGCTTTTCTTGGATTCCTCGGGAGTTCCTCCAACTAAACAGCATAGAAGCTTTTCTATCATTAAAACAACTGTGGCAAGTAAGACGCAAGATCCAATCATCTCTCTACCTTCATCCTGGATAACAAAATAGTTCTACAGTTCAGTGCAAGCAGACTATCTCAATTGGAATAATGAACAGAATGGGGGTACTGGATTGTGGATTTATCAGCTTAGAATAAACAATTTTTAGCAGGCTGACTTTTCATTGATTGCTCAAGCAAAGGCAAAGGACAGAAAATTTTAGAAGCCAAAGGACTTTATACAGGCTTCCAAGGACAGGCACAGGCTTTAAAGCAAAACAAAATAAAACTGCACAGACTGTAAATAAAATAAACTAAACACTGAAAACTGCACAGCTGTACAGACAAAGGAATAAAACAAACTACAAGGCTATTTACAAAGGATGCAAAGCACAGCTGTACAGGCAACAAAATTAAGCTAAAACAAAAGCAAAGCAATTAAAACTGCCTAGACCTGAAAATAACTTAAAGCAACTGAAATAAATTAAACTGCAACTGTACAGACAGACAAAGAAAAAGAAATGCAATAAAGAAAAGACTGTACAGACTAAAATAAAAGCAAGCTAAAATAAAAAAGACAAAGAAAGGAAATAAAAAGCATTGACAAAAGAAATAAACTGCACAAGCTAAAACTGAAAAACAACTAAAGAAAAGCTGAAAAACTACAATCGTACGAGACATTTAAAAATAAAAGCGCAGCGACAAAGAAATAAAGCCGAAAAACAAATAAATTAAAGCTATGAGCATTAAAATTAAAATGAAACAGATTAAAAGCGCACTGAGACATTGAAATAAAAACTGCACTGACAAAGAAATAAAACTGAAAAACTTCAAAGCTTATTTACAATGCATACATATGTTACAACTTCCCTTCATACTCAAAAAATGCAGCAGTTGGGAAAGCAGAGAAATGGTGCTTTTAAAAAAAATTTGACCATGCAAGTAATTTAAAAAAAATTACCTTTCAGGTCCTGTTGACGAAATGCACTCCAGACTGTGCTTCAAAAATTTGCTATCTGGGAAAGACTTGGGTTTACTGTCTTCCCTGTCCCATTTGAAAAACAAATCTGCAACTCCTTCAAATTAAACAAATCATATAATAACAAATCATATGATAACATGTTCATGCTTCTAATTGAAGGGTTTGCAGAGTTCTTTCAAAAGGACTGAATGTAAAAAACCCCCAGGATCAAATACCTTAAAATCTTGACAGACCCAGACCACCACATCTTCAAAATGATGTGACAACTGAAAGAAATCATGTTTTATTTGTATGCCTTGGTTCTTAACAACTTGAACATTTTGCGGTTGTTGTACTGCTTCAATATCCAGGACTTCAATTTTTATCCCTCTAGCAGAGTGTTTACAATTTTCCTTTTCACCTGAGCCTTGCTTAGATTTAACCTCATCAATGTGCAATGTCCAAACATCATTGTTGTGATTGATTAGAGTTGTAACTGTTCCCACCTCCTCAGTTGCCAAATTATAAACTCCAATATCTGCATCAACACAGTTTATAGCCTCCTCTTTGACATTATGTTCAGAAGTTGCAGGCTTATGTTGAGACAGCTCATCAATTCCAAGTTGGCTGACCACATTCATATTTACTATCTTTTCCTCTTTTTCTTGAAATCCAACAGGTGGTCCAGAGTAAGCCTCAATCAAGTTATCCTTTTGTTCAACAATCTGAGGCAGTTCATAGAGGGTGATGTCAGCTTTAAATTCTCTCATATCCTCAATGATGTTATCCTCCTCAGTTACTTACGCATAGTGAGATTGAGTCTCACTTTCATCATCCTCTGATGAGGAAGGATCATAGTTAGGTTCTGGACTCTGACATTTCAAGTCATAACTGTCCATTTTGAACTGCTGAAAATCTTGCATTTCATCCGCAGAAGTCTGTACAAGACTTTCTGTCTCTTCGGGAAAAGTGACAGAATCTGAAACCCTGGTTGTACTATTTTTGGGTGAACTAGAAATATCAATATTTCTTTGATCTCTAGGAAAATTTAACTCACCGGGAAAAACTTCGGATTTGGGTGGTGCCAGATCACAACTGTTCAGTTCAAGCACTTGCACTTTGAATTTGTCAGAACTTTTCTCTGCATTTTGCACATGCTGAGTGGATGTGACAGTTAACGGAGTCTCCTTGGGTAGAGCATGACATGTTGGCATTAACTCATGATGTGGAATGGGGTTTGGAACAGGCATGTTCTGTGTAACATAGGATATCAAAGGACTGCTCAGAATTTGAGGTCCTAGCTGTCTTTCAAGAATTAAGGCTTCTTTATAAGCACCTGCCAGGGTTGTGATATTGATGTCTCTCTTAAGGAAAATAGAGGTCACCGAATCCAATGCATTCTTGTAGATTTCTAAGGCCAGATTTGCATTTGGGATATAATGGCCAGTCATTCTACCGTAAGCTCTTTGGAACCTCATATTGAAAGACCTGACAGTTTCTCTCGACTCTTTCTTGATGTTGGAAAATTGCTGATATAAAATGCTGGGATCTATCACTTCACCAAACTGTGATATAAAAGCTTTCTCTAGATCATCCCAGCTAGTAATGGAATTGCTGGTGAGGTTAAAAAACCAGTCATAAGCTCCCTCCTGGAGAGTGAACGGGAACAATCCGTAGGCAACATCTTCATGCTTGTATATTCAACAATCTTAGAGCATTTTTAAAAGCTAGCGAGATGTTCTTCGCGAGTTCTTGTCCCATCATGTTTATATCTGGGGAGATACCTTTTCGGGCTTCTGGGCAGGTCATGGGCTATACCCGGAATGGTCAAAGCAGTGGGGCCCAACCAATTTGCCATTATTACTTGGCTGACAGTGATGTTCTGAGTTGTGATTGGATAACTGCCAGTGGAGATAAAACTGTTCTTAACTTGAGGTCTTCTCTGGCAATTTTAAAAACTGCACTGACAACTTTCAAAAACTGCACTGACAATTTATGAAACTGAGCCACTTTTAAATGTTAAAATGTCAGACTCTGGATAAAATACAGTACATACAACTTTACAGTTCTTAACAGGTTCTGCATTTGGAAATTTAAAACACTGCACTGACAATTCACAAAACACTATACTGACAATTTAAAAAACTGTACTGACAATTTAGAAAACTGTACTGACAATTTTCAAAACTGTCCGGAGTTCACTGTGGGTCCTTCAAAATGTTGCTGTTATGCCCTTACAATACTTGAACTGAGTTTAGGCCTCCTTCTAGCGCCAATTAGATGTTGGCTGAGGAGGAGGGGAAAATTGGCTACCAGACTTTGGATAAAATACAGCTTTACAGTTCCACATACAGTCGGATTTCTCAACTCAAGTGCACTAAGAACAGATGTTCTGTGGCCCTCCTTCTAGCGCCAATTAGGTGTTGGTCCGGCTTTCATGCACACCCCGGGAAAGGATGAAGCAAGGAAAGCTCCGGAGACACCCACGGGACTGATCCCACTCATCTTTAGGATCTAGCTGGTTATCCAAGGTGCGAGTTACAGAGTTGGGTCGAATGGCAATTCACTCTTTTCCACTTCTGAAATAGATTTCGATATGGACTGCTCTGTTACCTTACAGGGGGTTCTTGAACTCGTTCAGTAGTTGCAAAAGTTGTTGACAATCAGATTTAACTTGAATTCTGGATCTAGCTCTCATGGGTCAGCAGATTTAAATAAAAGGCAAATAAAGAAAATAGAAATGGATCATTCACGGTAAGCAAAGAGAGGGTAGGGTAGGGCAGAAAGAGAAGCTTATCAGACTTTAAACTGTAAAACTCTAAACTATCAATCCTATCTATGCTATCAGCTTCACAACAGAACAAATCCCGGAAGAAAGTGTCCGATCGGTCTAAGATCACTTTCAACTAAGAGCACAAGGCGAGTGAAACGGATCTAGCAAAAAATTATAAATCCAAGGGCAGCTGGTTAAAACTGGTATCTTTCACCGGTAGCCTAGCTCGCACAGTGAAGACAAAGCAATTAGAACAAACTTACACCTGAAATCTGTAATTTCCCCTAGCAGACAAGAGAACAACTGAAGCCTAACAGCATATTTAAACTTGATAACTCAGATTTATAGCATATATCTAACAAACTTTAATGGAACGGATAACAAAAGAAGATACACTTATCACACTCTGCAAAAGATTAGGCTCCTGGCCATGCTATCATAGAAAAGCTAAAGCACATCAACTCCAAGTCCAAAAACAAAGGATTTCACAAAATTTGCAAAAAAATGCTTATAAGCCTTTATTTCTAAGTCTTCGCCTCCTGCGATTACATTTAGAATATGTATTTATAGACTCAGGACAGACCCTGATCTTTTCAAAATATCTTGCTCAAACCCTAAATCTTATCGCACTTAAACCCTAGGACCCGGGTTTTACAATAAAAATCCATATTAAGACCAAAGTCCGGATAGAACTTAACCCTTCGGAAAATCTGTGCAGTCAACTGCCATAAATGGAGAAGATAAAATCAAATGCAACTTGCATTCATCCACAGCTAAAAATAAATGCCTCCATTAATTCTGCTGGTGAGCCGGATGAGTCACCACTTCTCTCAGATCTGATCTCCGTAAAGCCATCCCTGTGTTGAAATGGTCTCCATGCTATCAATTCTGCAATAAATCTCCATTAAATGCATTTACCGGCAGCCTCTCTTCTAGCATGGCGGTCCTTGACTAAATCCGCACTTTATCTTCGCCTTTATGGTCTTTCCCGGTTGTCCCGCAAGTGCCAGGTGGAATCCTGCATGAAAGACAAAAAGATTATATTAGCACTTTAATAAACATTAGATCCAAGCTTAAAACATTTAAATCAGATTAAAACCGCAAAATAAGCTTGCATGTCGGCTTCGTTTTCCCATTCACGCTTTGACACGTGTCGCTACCCCAGGATGCCTTCTGTTTCAGCTGAAATGCACTTTCGGGCCCTCTAAAGACTTTCTCTCTCCTATCGTGATTCTGCGACATGTCGCGATTTCGTGACATCTCGCGAAATCGTGACCCTGCCAGCGCATCGGCAACTTCCTCCCTCGTCGGCCACGAAAACGTGACATGTCACGATTTCACGACGTGTCGCGAAATCGCGACCCTCCTGGCCTCCGTACAGCCATCCCGATTTTCAGCCGCGATTCTAGAACACGTCGCGATATCGCGACAGTTTCGTACCTGCATGCGTTGACCGCGTTGACCGTGATTTTGGAACGTGTTTGTGACTTAGCCAATTTTTCATTCTGCAGCCCACTTTCTCTCTCCTACCGCGAAAATGCGACATGTCGCGATTTCGCGACATGTCGCAAAATCGCGCCCTCCGTACAGCTTGCTTCTCTCTCCAAAAAACTGTCGCTATTTCGTGGCATGTCGCGAAATCGCGACCTTTCTGGCACTTAGCCGCATTTTGGCTTACCTGTCGCGATATCGTGACATTTTCGAAAATGAAAGTGTCGCGATATCGCGACACTACCAAAAATGGAAAGTTTGATTTTTCAGTGAATTATGCAACTGTTTTCTGGATTTTCTCGGTACCGGTGCAAGATTTTGCTTGTGCATGAATGATTCTAGCATGTAAAAAGTGAATTCTTGGATAAAACAGCTAGAATGCAAGAAAAAGCACAACTTTAAAAAGGAGGCAAGCAAATTTGGATTTAAAACTAAAAATGACCAAGAGGGTCCCTGCTGCAAAAAATGAAAGTTCAGAATTTTCTAAGGATGGAATCTCATTTTTCAGTGGGGGTGTGTTGCTTATCAACAAAACCATCCCTTAATATCAGATGAATGATTCTGGAAATCCTCATATGCTTAAGTCCTCTTCTCTTCTAACTAAAATAGATTTGTCAATCTAGTTTCAACTGGACCCTAATCAAACTCTTCCTCTAAGTCTACTAGATTGAGAGCTAGTATTTCTACGTGAATAAGTAGAACTACTTCTTTGTCATACACCAAAGCATACGAAGAGGTTTTTATAGACTTGTTGATGGTTATCCTATCTGTCCATAGAGCCTTTTCTAACAATAGGTGCCAACTCCTTTTATTATCCTCGAATGATCTCTTCAGAATTCTCAGTACATTCTTGTTAGTTGACTATGCTAATCCATTCCCCTGAGAATAATAGTTGGAAAATTTTTTATGGTGATGCCATACTTTCTATAAAAATAAATGCACTTAGATCCTATGAAGGCTAGACCATTATCATTACTATAGCTTTGGGGATACCAAATATTGCAATCAAGCTCTCCATGAAGTCAACTACCACTTCCTAATCTAATTTATTTGTGGGTATGACTTCTACCCCTTTGGTAAGGTAATATTTGGTAGTCAAAATATATTTATGTCCTACTAACGAATTTGGGTTAATTGTCCCAATGAAATCCAACCCTCATTTTTGAAATGACTCTTCTACCTAGATGGGATTGAGGGGGAATGATAATTTTTTTGTTCTTCCCACATACCTTTGGTATTAATCATAGGTTCTTGTTACCTTGAAGGTGTCAGCAAAAATAGTAGGCCAATAATAGCCTACCCTAATTATTTTTAAAGCTATGACCCTTCCTGAGAAATGTCCTCCAGATAACCCCCCATGGAATTCCTTAATGAACTTTTACTTTTGATCATATTTCAAGAATCTTAGAAGGACTCCATCGAGAGTCCTTCTATACAATCCTTCTAGAAATAGGACATACTTCAAGGCTTAAAGCCTATATCTCCTCTATTGTGATGGATTAATACCCTAAGTAAAAATCCCTATTTGGAAAGATCTGGTCATTTGATCAACTCAGTCTAAATCTCCTGATTGAGGCTCTTAGGCCTAGTCTTCTATTGATGGTTGGCAAGTTAACATTTGTTGTGTAACTATCCTCTCTATTAAACCTTGGCATAATGCTCTGCCTTTGAATAGCTTGGTAGGATGGATTTCCATGTCATACTCTTGGATCTTGGTAATCTAACCAGGTATTTTATCTCCTAGCTTACCTTGTAAAATAAAACTTCTTACATCTGGGTGAACTACATACACCAGGGTTTTACTTTAAGCCAAGTATTTCTTGAATTTCTTTAATGACTTCATTAATGCAAATATTTGTCTTTCGATGAAGTTGTATTTGATATGATACTCATGGAGATCTTAGCTCTAGACAAATAAGGGACGTTCTTCCCCATCATCATTCTTCTAAGTAAGCACGGATTCATAGCTCTCTTCAGCTCCATAAGTGTATAGAATAAAATTCTTGCTAAAATCGAGATTAACCAAAACTGGAGTAGTGGAAATTAACTATTTAATGATCTCAAAATTGTCTCCTTACTTCAATCCACTTGAAATCTATATTTTTCTTTAGCAACTCTGAGATAGGTTTCACCTTTTGAGAAAAAATTGATATGAATTTCCTGATAAAATTGATCTTCCTAAAGAATGATTGCAAATATTTCTTGTTCATGGGCAAGGGAAGGGTAATAATTGGTTTAACTCTATCTGGGTCAATAGATATCCCTTCTTTAGAGACCACATGGCCCAATAGCTTCCCCTCATGAACTACAAAGAATGACTTTTGGAATTAAGATAGATACCAAATTCTTTGTATTTCTCAAATACTTGCTTCAAATGTGTCAGGTGATCTTGTTTCTCATGAGAGAACACAGTCATATCATCCAAGTAGATCAGAATGAATTTACTAATAAGCTCTCAAAAGACATAATTCATAGCTATATGGAATGTAGCCCCTATATTAGACAGACCAAAATGCATCCTCTGATAAGCAAAAGTACCCCATTTGGTGGTAAATGTTGTCTTGAATTGATCCTCATCTTTAACACAGATCTGGTTATAATAAAATAAGTCATCTAATAGTGAGAAACTTTATACTCCTACAATAATTTGTAGAATATGGTCAATCTAAGGGAGAGGGTAGTGATTCTTCAATGATAACTGGTTGAGATTTCTATAATCTACACATAGGAAGATATCTCTATTCTTCTTCCTTATAGGAACCCTAAGTACAAATCTCTATTCTCTTCCTCTGAGTCTACTAGATTGAGAGCTAGTATTTTTAGGTGAATAAGTAGAAACTACTTCTTTGTCATACACCAAAGCATAGGAAGAGGTTTTTATATACTTTTTGATGGTTATCCTATCTGTCCATAGATCCTGTTCTAACAATAGGTGCCAACTCCTTTTATTATCCTCGAATGATCTCTTCAGAATTCTCAATAGATTCTTGTTAGTTGACTCTGCTAATCCATTCCCCTGAGAATAAGAGTTGGAGAAATTTTTATGGTGATGCCATACTTTCTATAAAAATCAATGCACTTAGATCCTATGAAGGCTAGACCATTATCATTACTATAGCTTTGGGGATACCAAATATTACAATCAAGCTCTCCATGAAGTCAACTACCACTTCCTAATCTAATTTATTTGTGGGTATGACTTCTACCCCTTTTGTAAGGTAATATTTGGTAGTCAAAATATAATTATGTCCTACTAACGAATTTGGGTTAATTGTCCCAATGAAATCCAACCCTCATTGTTGAAATGACTCTTCTACCTAGATGGGATTGAGGGGGAATGATAATTTTTTTTTTCTTCCCACATACCTTTGGTATTAATCATAGGTTCTTGTTACCTTGAAGGTGTCAACAAAAATAGTAGGCCAATAATAGCCTACCCTAATTATTTTTAAAGCTATGACCCTTCCTGAGAAATGGCCTCCAGATAACCCCCCATGGAATTCCTTAATGAACTTTTACTTTTGATCATATTTCAAGAATCTTAGAAGGACTCCATCGAGAGTCCTTCTATACAATACTTCTAGAAATAGTACATACTTCAAGGCTTAAAGCCTATATCTCCTCTGTTGTGATGGATTAAGACCCTAAGTACAAATCCCTATTTGGAAATATCTGGTCATTTGATCAACTCAGTCTAAATCTCCTGATTGAGGCTCTTAGGCCTGGTCTTCTATTGATGGTTGGCAAGCTAACATTTGTTTTGTAACTATCCTCTCTATTAAACCTTGGCATAATGCTCTGCCTTTGAATAGCTTGGTAGGATGGATTTCCATGTCATACTCTTGGATCTTGGTAATCTAACTAGGTATTTTATCTCCTAGCTTACCTTGTAAAATAAAACTTCTTACATCTGGGTGAACTACATACACCAGGGTTTTACTTTAAGCGAAGTATTTCTTGAATTTCTTTATTGACTTCATTAATGCAAATATTTGTCTTTCGATGAAGTTGTATTTGATATGATACTCATGGAGGTTTTAGCTCTAGAAAAATAAGGGATGTTCTTCCCCATCATCATTCTTCTAAGTAAGCACGGATTCATAGCTCTCTTCAGCTCCATAAGTGTATAGAATAAAATTCTTGCTAAAATCGAGATTAACCAAAATTGGAGTAGTGGAAATTAACTATTTAATGATCTCAAAATTGTGTTTCCTTACTTCAATCTACTTGAAATATTTATTTTTCTTTAGCAACTCTGAGATAGGTTTCACCTTTTGAGAAAAATTTGATATGAATTTCCTGATAAAATTGATCTTCCCGAAGAAGGATTGCAAATATTTCTTGTTCATGGGTAAGGGAAGGGTAATAATTGGTTTAACTCTATCTGGATCAATAGATATCCCTTCTTTAGAGAACACATGGCCCAATAGCTTCCCCTCATGAACTACAAAGAATGAATTTTTGGATTAAGATAGATACTAAATTCTTTGTATTTCTCAAATACTTGCTTCAAATGTGTTAGGTGATCTTGTTTCTCATGAGAGAACATAGTCATATCATCCAAGTAGATCATAATGAATTTACTAATAAGCTCTCAAAAGACATAAATCATAGCTATATGGAATGTAGCCCCTATATTAGACAGACCAAAATGCATCCTCTGATAAGCAAAAGTACCCCATTTGGTGGTAAATGTTGTCTTGAATTGATCCTCATCTTTAACACAGATCTGGTTATAATAAAATAAGTCATCTAATAGTGAGAAACTTTATACTCCTATAATAATTTGTAGAATATGGTCAATCTAAGGGAGAGGGTAGTGATTCTTCAATGATACCTGGTTGAGATTTCTATAATCTACACATAGGAAGATATCTCTATTCTTCTTCCTTATAGGAACCCTAAGTACAAATATCTATTCTCTTCCTCTGAGTCTACTAGATTGAGAGCTAGTATTTCTAGGTGAATAAGTAGAACTACTTCTTTGTCATACACCAAAGCATAGGAAGAGGTTTTTATAGACTTGTTTATGGTTATCCTATCTATCCATAGAGCCTATTCTAACAATAGGTGCCAGCTCCTTTTATTATCCTTGAATGATCTCTTCAGAATTCTCAGTAGATTCTTGTTAGTTGACTCTGCTAATCCATTCCCCTGAGAATAATAGTTGGAGAAATTTTTATGGTGATGCCATACTTTCTATAAAAATCAATGCACTCAGATCCTATGAAGGCTAGACCATTATCATTACTATAGCTTTGGGGATACCAAATATTGCAATCAAGATCTCCATGAAGTCAACTACCACTTCCTAATCTAATTTATTTGTGGGTATGACTTCTACCCCTTTGGTAAGGTAATATTTGGTAGTAAAAATATATTTATGTCCTACTAACGAATTTGGGTTAATTGTCCCAATGAAATCCAACCTTCATTGTTGAAATGACTCTTCTACCTAGATGGGATTGAGGGGGAATGATAATTTTTTTGTTCTTCCCACATACCTTTGGTATTAATCATAGGTTCTTGTTAAATTGAAGGTGTCAGCAAAAATAGTAGGCCAATAATAGCCTACACTGATTATTTTTAAATCTATGACCCTTCCTGAGAAATGTCCTCCAGATAACCCCCCATGGAATTCCTTAATGAACTTTTACTTTTGATCATATTTCAAGAATCTTAGAAGGACTCCATCGAGAGTCCTATACAATCCTTCTAGAAATAGGACATACTTCAAGGCTTAAAGCCTATATCTCCTCTGTTGTGATGCATTAAGACCTTAAGTACAAATCCCTATTTGGAAATATCTGGTCATTTGATCAACTCAGTCTAAATCTCCTGATTGAGGCTCTTAGGCCTAGTCTTCTATTGATGGTTGGCAAGCTAACATTTGTTTTGTAACTATCCTCTCTATTAAACCTTGGCATAATGCTTTGCCTTTGAATAGCTTGGTAGGATGGATTTCCATGTCATACTCTTGGATCTTGGTAATCTAACCAGGTATTTTATGTCCTAGTTTACCTTGTAAAATAAAACTTCTTACATCTGGGTGAACTACATACACTAGGGTTTTACTTTAAGCCAAGTATTTCTTGAATTTCTTTATTGAATTCATTAATGCAAATATTTGTCTTTCGATGAAGTTGTATTTGATATGATACTCATGGAGAGTTTAGCTCTAGAAAAATAAGGGATGTTCTTCCCCATCATCATTCTTCTAAGTAAGCACGGATTCATAGCTCTCTTCAGCTCCATAAGTGTATAGAATAAAATTCTTGCTAAAATCGAGATTAACCAAAACTGGAGTAGTAGAAATTAACTATTTAATGATCTCAAAATTGTGTTTCCTTACTTCAATCCACTTGAAATCTGTATTTTTCTTTAGCAACTCCGAGATAGGTTTCACCTTTTGAGAAAAAAATTCCTGATAAAATTGATCTTCCTGAAGAAGGATTGCAAATATTTCTTGTTCATGGGCAAGGGAAGGGTAATAATTGGTTTAAATCTATTCGGGTCAATAGATATCCCTTATTTAGAGACCACATGGCCCAATAGCTTCCCCTCATGAACTACAAAGAATGACTTTTTAGATTAAGATAGATACCAAATTCTTTGTATTTCTCAAATACTTGCTTCAAATGTGTCAGGTGATCTTGTTTCTCATGAGAGAACACAATCATATCATCCAAGTAGATCAGAATGAATTTACTAATAAGCTCTCAAAAGACATAATTCATAGCTATATGGAATGTAGCCTCTATATTAGATAGACCAAAATGCATCCTCTGATAAGCAAAAGTACCCCATTTGGTGGTAAATGTTGTCTTGAATTGATCCTCATATTTCACACAGATCTAGTTATAATAAAATAAGTCATCTAATAGTGAGAAACTTTATACTCCTACAATAATTTGTAGAATATGTTCAATCTAAGGGAGAGGGTAGTGATTCTTCAATGATACCTGGTTGAGATTTCTATAATCTACACATAGGAAGATATCTCTATTCTTCTTCCTTATAGGAACCCTAAGTACAAATCTCTATTCTCTTCCTCTGAGTCTACTAGATTGAGAGCTAGTATTTCTAGGTGAATAAGTAGAACTACTTCTTTGTCATACACCAAAGCATAGGAAGAGGTTTTTATAGACTTGTTGATGGTTATCCTATCTGTTCATAGATCCTGTTCTAACAATAGGTGCCAGCTCCTTTTATTATCCTCGAATGATCTCTTCAGAATTCTCAGTAGATTCTTATTAGTTGACTCAGCTAATCCATTCCCCTGAGAATAATAGTTGGAGAAATTTTTATGGTGATGCCATAGTTTCTATAAAAATCAACGCACTTAGATCCTATGAAGGCTAGACCATTATCATTACTATAGCTTTGGGGATACCAAATATTGCAATCAAGCTCTCCATGAAGTCAACTACCACTTCCTAATCTAATTTATTTGTGGGTATGACTTCTACCCCTTTGGTAAGGTAATATTTGGTAGTCAAAATATATTTATGTCCTACTAATGAATTTGGGTTAATTGTCCCAATGAAATCCAACCCTCATTGTTGAAATGACTCTTCTACCTAGATGGGATTGAGGGGGAGTGATATTTTTTTTGTTCTTCCCACATACCTTTGGTATTAATCATAGGTTCTTGTTACCTTGAAGGTGTCAACAAAAATAGTAGGCCAATAATAACCTACCCTAATTATTTTTAAAGCTATGACCCTTCCTGAGAAATGTCCTCCAGATAACCCCCCGTGGAATTCCTTAATGAACTTTTACTTTTTATCATATTTCAAGAATCTTAGAAGGACTCCATCGAGAGTCCTTCTATACAATCCTTCTATAAATAGGACATACTTCAAGGCTTAAAGCCTATATCTCCTCTATTTTGATGGATTAAGACCCTAAGTACAAATCCCTATTTGGAAATATCCGATCATTTGATCAACTCAGTCTAAATATCCTGATTGAGGCTCTTAGGCCTGGTCTTCTATTGATGGTTGGCAAGCTAACATTTGTTTTGTAACTATCCTCTCTATTAAACCTTGGCATAATGCTCTGCATTTGAATAGCTTGGTAGGATGGATTTCCATGTCATACTCTTGGATCTAACCAGGTATTTTATCTCCTAGCTTACCTTGTAAAATAAAACTTCTTACATCTGGGTGAACTACACTTTAAGCCAAGTATTTCTTGAATTTCTTTAATGACTTCATTAATGCAAATATTTGTCTTTCGATGAAGTTGTATTTGATATGATACTCATGGAGATTTTAGCTCTAGAAAAATAAGGGATGTTCTTCCCCATCATCATTCTTCTAAGTAAGCACGGATTCATAGCTCTCTTCAGCTCCATAAGTGTATAGAATAAAATTCTTGCTAAAATTGAGATTAACCAAAACTGGAGTAGTGGAAATTAACTATTTAATGATCTCAAAATTGTGTTTCCTTACTTCAATCCACTTGAAATATGTATTTTTCTTTAGCAACTCTGAGATAGGTTTCACCTTTTGAGAAAAAATTGATATGAATTTCCTGATAAAATTGATCTTCCCGAAGAAGGATTGCAAATATTTCTTGTTCATGGGCAAGGGAAGGGTAATAATTGGTTTAACTCTATCTGGGTCAATAGATATCCCTTATTTAGAGACCACATGGCCCAATAGCTTCTCCTCATGAACTACAAAGAATGACTTTTTGGATTAATATAGATACCAAATTATTTGTATTTCTCAAATACTTGCTTCAAATGTGTCAGGTGATCTTGTTTCTCATGAGATAACACAGTCATATCATCCAAGTAGATCAGAATGAATTTACTAATAAGCTCTCAAAAGACATAATTCATAGCTATATGGAATGTAGCCCCTATATTAGACAGACCAAAATGCATCCTCTGATAAGCAAAAGTACCCCATTTGGTTGTAAATGTTTGCTTGAATTGATCCTCATATTTAACACAGATCTGGTTATAATAAAATAAGTCATCTAATAGTGAGAAACTTTATACTCCTATAATAATTTGTAGAATATGGTCAATCTGAGGGAGAGGGTAGTGATTCTTCAATGATACCTGGTTGAGATTTCTATAATATACACATAGGAAGATATCTCTATTCTTCTTCCTTATAGGAACCAGGTTAGCCACCCATGTGGAATGCTTAATTGGATATATAATTTTAGCATTTAGAAATTTGAGTATATCTTCTCTCATTATGGATTCAATCCTGGGATTGATAGGTCTTTGCTTCTGTATGAAAGGCTTTGCATCTAGTTCTAGCTCAATTATATGTTTGATCACCCTTTTGTCATATACCTTAAGATCTTCGTATGACCATGCCACAATATCTTGGTATTTTAGGCATAGGGATTTAATCTACTCTACCTCTTCTATAGAACAATGGATACCAAATTTGAGCTTCTTTTCCTTCTCAATATCAATATCCTTATATATTTTTCATTGATCTCCATAGCTTTGATTTTCTTCCTATATTCATTATCAAAGAGGCTTTCAAGTGTGACCAACCCTTTTGGGATATGATTATTTTTTAGTTGGATAACATCTTGTTGGTCAATATTATCTAGAACTTACTCTTGAAAAGTGGATAAACAAGCCTCTATAACTAGGAATTCGATGATCTATTCATCACTCTCAATGACCTACCAGAAGATCTATTTGTCTGGGGCTGCAGGCCTAAAAACCATTTTGATTTTTTTAACTTTAGCAAATCCTATATCTACAGAAGGATTGAAATTGGACCCCCTAACTACCAAAGAGTTAGTCAGAATGTTCTACCTTATAGGCATAAAATAGATGTGGAGGGCATCAAAGGATTCTATCAAATACCACACCTTGTTTCTGTATACCTTCAAGTTATGGTATTTACTGTTGCATATCTCTCTTACCTGATTTACTATTATCTTAGAGTCACCATATATATATATATATATATATATATATATATATATATATATATATATATATTTAGTATCTTGATACCCATGCTCTCAAATTGCATTAGTCCTAAGCATAAAGCTTCATACTCTGCAAAATTGTTGGTGCAGGACCATGTCAATATGTATGTAAAAATATTTATACCTTCTGATGGAAACTACAAAACTACACCAACATCAACTCCATTTTTGCATCTTGCACCATCAAAGTGCATGGTCTAAGTCTCTATTTCTCTCAAATATTGATTGGATATAGTAGGGATATTTTTCTCTACTTCTAAGGAGATGTTATATGTGCCCATTCTTGTTCTAAGTTGGCTATAATATTATCTGAATGGAAACTCATTTTCAACCTCTAGTTATTAAAAACTTTCTACTGTTTCAAAATCATCTAGAGGTGTGAGGTTACATATGTCTTCTTCAATATTGTCAATGTGATAATACACTCACTTCTTGGGTATGATCCTTATCATCTTTTCCTTGAATGGAATCACCATACTAGAGTAATCCAAGTACATACATCCCCCAAATTCGGTAGTGAACTCTCTAGAAAGGCATAGACAAAAATAGAGCTCTAGGTCTTGTGCAACCCTAAGAAGCGTGCACCACTTACGCTACTTGCAATATTACATCAAATGAAAGGAAAGCCACAAAGCAATAGATAACACAAAAATAATGACAAATAAAGAAATATTTGTTATTTATTTCTTTGCACAATCCCAGTTACATATAGGTCCATCTGAGGGATACCCATTTCGATATAATAAAATACAAGCAGAATAATAGTGTCGAAGAATGTCCCCTTGCAAAGGGATGGTGTGCTTTTGTAGGCCTCCCGATCTCGCACACAAACTTGTATGAGGGCTTATAGATGCCTCCTCCTTCTTTTGCCTAGAGGAATCTTATGCATTGAATGCCTTGAACCAGTCCTGTAAACCTGTAACCTACAAGCATAGAAATAACAGAGCACTATCAATAGCATGGACAACCTCTATAAAAGATGCTTTATTAGTAGATTAAATAAACATGATATATGAGCATGACAATATTAAAATGCAATAAAACTAAATGATAAATGCATGTATAAATTAGGAAGTAACATTGCAAATGCATTAAAGAAATCATATCTATTCTAAAGCTAATTAATAAATCAAAGTAATAATAGATCTACACTAGAACTTGGAAAATAATGTCTAAAAACCCTAAGCTATGCCTATGGGCCACTATCAATGATAGTGGTCGTGAAATGAAGCTCTTATCCTCATGAACCAGGGGTTGTAGCACTATATTCCTTGCTCAAATTGATATTCAAGGGTCACCTCTTGTGTCTGGTACACTGATGGGTGGTGAAGAATATGTGGATCTAAAATTAGGTGCATAGATGTAGCTCAGTCGAACAACGCTTCGCTTATCCTCAAAAGGGGCATGGATTCACTACACAAAATTCTGATGTTCGTTGATCTTTTATTTTACTTGGGAGAGTCCATATGTAGACCGTCCCTGTTTTAGATCTAGATCTAGATCTTGGCTTCTTGGAGAAGCCAAGATCCAAATTTACATACAAATGACCATCCCGAGGGGAAAGCATCAGTCACAAATTTGCATTGAAGGGATAGTTAGGAGGAACTCTGGGAGTTCCACGCCAAAATCCACCTATAAGAAAATTAAGGTGCAATCAGACTGCATGATCTGGGCCCATATTCATGGCCATACTATGCTGGGTGCTAGCCATTGTTCAAAGCAATGGCTAGGTGTAGCCGCTATTAGCTTCAGCGGCCAGGTGTGGTGGTCGCTCTGCTTGAGAGCGGCTAAGCCTGGATGGTCTAGAACTGCCCTTTTTGAGTGGTTAGGACCACTACTAGCCCTTGGAAATGTCCAAGATGATTCATATGGTATATGAATGTGTCCATATGAGTAGTCTCCTAAACATGACATGTTTTATGTGTCTACAGATGCCTCTTTTTGGGATGCGTTATGGAAAAAAATGGTGTGAAGCAAAATAGACCACCTAGGGCCACATTGTAGGGTGTGTGATGATCATTGATATGATCAACATTGGATGCCCCAATAATGAGATAGGGTGTGCATCCTAGAATCATTTTTTCCAATGGGATGGAAGGCTTGATTTTGCAAAATCTTGCACATGTCCATCAGGAAATCGGGTAGCTTCAGTGCTACTATAGGTCTAAAAGGAGGAGAGCTACAAACTTAACTGTTGTTTTTGTTGTTTGCCCCACCAAAGGGTAAGCTTATGATAGTTTTTGGAAATTATTCATAACACGAATGTATTTTGACATAATTGAGTGATATTTGGTTGATTTTGATTATGATTTTCGATATTATGAATACCCCCTCAAACGATGAGTTGATGAGGGAAGGACAAAGAATAAAGTAATGAGTTACTTGACCATGATGAATGATTTGGATTCTTTTATAGGTTTGCTTTGTGTTATAGGGTAGGTTCCATTTTAGATGTGGATCCAACCATTTTTGGTAAATGTACATCTCTATCCTACGGAGCAGTCTGGTCGCAATGGCCTTCTTAGAAAATCAAGATGATAGCAATTCTATTTAATCTTGTGTTGAATCACTACTTTCGATGATTTGTCATAGAAGAGATGAGATGAATCCTTACTTTCATTGGGAATTCTGGCTACCATGGCCTTCTTTGAGATTGACATAAAGCGTTTCAATTCTACCATAACTATTTTACCCCAAGTGGCCTTATGGTAACTTACTCATCTTGTCGAATTGCATGGAGCACAAGTCATTGCAACCACTAGGTTTATAGAGTAAATAACTAAATATGCGGCTCAGTTGGGATTTTGATGTTATTTTATTTTTGTGTTAGTTTAAAATTTTACATTGTTTTTATTTTGATTTATGTGATTTTTTTTTGTATTTATGCAATTTTTTGATTGTTTTGGATAGGTATGTTTAATGGCCCATTTTGAGGTATCTCATGCTGAGAAATTGAGTGAATTTCTCTTTCTTTCCTAGCCGTTGATAGGTCTAATGACCCCTAATTTCCTCTTCGTGGTCGCTGTTAGGTCCAGCATCTAGCAAGTTTAGGCTGCTGATGCTAGTAGCGGTCGGGGCATAAATTAAAAATATAAAAGAATTTGTTAGGGTTTGAATTTTCATTATTTGTTAGCTGGATATTTACACTTTTGAGCTCTGAGTTGAGAGTAACTGATTATGATCCAGGATGCTACCGATTTAGACACCATGGCGGAGTAGGGTGAGGCATCGACAAGTGGAGGAGTTGATGACTCATGGGTATCTCTCAAACCCTCACTTTTTATTTGTTTTATTGGGTAAAATGAACCTCACTAAGTAACTGGTAAATGAACCACACTAAACCTATTGGCAACAAACCGAAACCATATATAGGCTTAGGTTTAGGTTAATTTTAGTGGGTGTAGTTTAGTTTTTACTTTTTTCAAATTTTTTTGTTATTTATGTTATTTTTTTTATGTGCTTTCTTTATAATCTTCTGTAAATTAAAAGAAATGTACAAAATAGTCAGTGGACATCTAAATTCATTTCTGATATTTATCTAGTATCTATCCTATTCATGCACATCATTTAATGAACAAAACCTCCTAAAGAAAGTTGAAGATTTGGTTGATGATATGATTTGTTGCTATTAGGAGATTTTGAGGTTTTCCATGAGACTCAAACACCCTAGTTACTCCATCAAAAGTTGTATATGAACCCTACATGACTCTTGAAAGATAAATTTTTTGTCATGATGACCTAGATACTCATTATCCCTATGTGTGCAAATCAATATATTAGATAAGACATAAACATACCCCAGTGCCAAATGGAATTTATTCAAACCATTATTGTATTGGGGATCCTCAAATGTTCATATGGATTCTAAGTTAGGCTCAGTTGGATTAGACCACTAGGTGATACAGGACACCTAAAGCTAGCCCTTTTTGCAAATTACTTTGAGCTTACCCTAATGCCAGGCAGGATTCATGCAACCCATTATTGTATTAGGGATCACTCAATTGGTTTGTGGAGACTGACCATTCTAGGGATTCAATCTCTTCACCCCCTTCTTTTCTTCACATTTATTTGGGATACTTGCTCATGTTTTAGTGATGAAAATCATTGTTTATTTTTTACTTTTATTTTTATTTTGAGCAAGGGATTTTGTAGTGATGATAATCACTTTTTATTTTGAATTCTGCTTTGTTTTAGGATTTTTTCTTGTTTTTATGAAAGCAAGGGATTTAATTGGGTAGGGGGGAGCTTGTCCTTTTGCCAATGATAAAAATCCTAGGGCGTGTGCATCACAAGGTAAGAAAATAGAAACCTTTCGCTTAGGATGCCTAGTACCACTTTGTAGCATTCATATTTCCCTTGTTCCAACTAGGATCTTAGTGTTTTTTATTAGTGATAGGATTCTGAAATATGCTAGGCACTAACACAACTAGACCTCACCTTCTGCTAGTGAAGATAACTTTCTACAAAATCTAATAAAATCACTAGGTATGGTTGAGTGACTGAAAAACCCTAGTATATTCCTTATAGCAATAGGAGGGGTTGTGTTGAAAAATACAGTTACTCGCACGGGTTATGGATGATGATGGATTTTGAAGATGCATGATTGAGGTACAAACATGGTGTCGTTTGTAAGATTGTGAACACAACCTACCTAATGCAAATGTGATGGATGCAACGTGACTAATGCAATGCAACTAATGGATGCAAAATGCAAATGTTTTTGTATTTTTTATGCTTTCAATTGTTTTTGAGTTTTGATTATTTTGAATGTTTTTGATATTTTTTACTTTGAATTGTTTTGTGTTTTTGATATTTGTTTTTCACCAAAGGGCTTAAGGTGCCTTTGGGGCTTTTTGTGAAGTGACCAAAGGGATTTAAGATACTTTTGGGGCTTTTTGTGAGTTGATCAAAGTGCTTTAAGATGCCTTTGGAGCCTTTTGTGATTTGACCAAAGGTTTTTAATATGCCTTTGGAGCCTTTTGTGATTTGACCAAAGGGATTATGATGCCTTTGGAGCATTTTGTTATTTGGACCAAAGGGCTTATGATGCCTTTGGAGCTTTTTGTGATTTGACCAAATGGATTTAAGATGCCTTTGGAGCCTTTTGTGATTTGACCAAAGGTGCAATGTTGCCTTTGGGACCTTTTGTGATTTGACCAAAGGTGCTATGCTACCTTTGGAGCCTTTTGTGATTTGACCAAAGGTGCTATGCTACCTTTGGAGCATTTTGATTTTGAAGTTTTCTATTATTTTTATGATTTTGAAATTTTTGAATGTTTATGATATTTTATTGGTTTATTTGAATTTTTTTATTTTTTATTGTGCTTATGAGTGAAACGCCCTTAGATGAATAATGTTGGGAGGCTCTAGCTCCTCAAAACCTTCTAGCGATGTTAGGCGATATGACCCAGGTCCAATATTCTCAGAGATGATATAAATACCTATCCAATTGGATGTAAATTTATCTCGTAAGTGCGAGGGTAGATTTGAGTTCTGTTGGTTTTATTTAAGCACAAGATTCCCCACCTTAAATACTCTCACATGGACTTTATTATGATAAGCTCATATTAGGCAATCCTGGTAAATGTCAATATGATCAAGAACATTGATGTGATGTTCATCCAGAATGGTCAATTGATCCAAGCGATCTTGTCGTGCAGTTTCATCATTGATGAACTCTTTCAATGTGACACACAATATTGGAATTTATATCTCTAAGGGCATAATGGCCTCAGTGCCATACACAAGTGAAAACGGTGTTGCCCTAGTGGATGTCCACACGCTAGTCCTGTAAGCCCATAATGCTAGGGACAATTATAGATGCCAATCCTTATGATTTTATTTCACCGTATTCTTTAAGATGGCTACTATTATCTTGTTTGATGCTTCTAATTGCCCATTTTCTTGTGGATAGTATGGTGTCACAAAAATGTGCTAAATGTTGTATTTGCTCATTAAATCTTGCACATTTTTCTTTTTGAATGACAAACCATTATTTGAGATTATCTTGAGGGGATCCCAACACAACCGATGATGTTGTTAAGTATAAAATCTACAATTCATGGTCCAATTATCAACATTAAGGGGACTGCTTCCACCAATTTGGTGAAGTACTTAATGGTCGTTAAGATAAATGTGTGTCGGTCTAAAGATGGGTGCGATCGAAACCCCATTGAGAAAATGGCCAAGTTGCCTGAATGGGTTGTAAGGCCTGAGATGGCAGGTGCATTAGATTTGCATGATGTTGATATTTAATGTATTTCCTAGCATACTTAAAACAACCCTTCTCCATGGTGGGCCAATAATAACCCATTCAAAGGATGTGCTTGATAATGACCATGCCACTAAAGTGGCCACTGCCTGTATAGTCATGAGCTTGTAAAATCACCTAAGCTGATTCTTGGAGCTCTAAGAAATGAAGGAGGACTCCATCATAGCTTCGATGATACAATATACCTCCTATAAAGATATATCTTGTCATTTTTTGCTTGAATGTTCATATTTTAGCATGCGACAGTCCTTGTAGGACAATTTCAATTATCAATAAATCTTGTAACTGGGATAGCCAATCCTGATAAGCTATAGCCTCAAAAAATAAGACAACTTGTTTCTCCTATGATTCGATGTGCACAAATGCAAATTGAGAAATAACCTTATGGTGAATGATGGTACCATTCTTCATAGGACCCTGCAAGATCAAGGACCCCCAAGATACATTTTTTAAAATGTCTTTAAATTTACAGAATCAATCATGGTTAGGTTCTATATAAATCATGTTGACTGATTCTTTGTTATGAAAAGCCTCACACTACATCGTTGAGTTCCAAAGTATTTTTACATGAATAGTAGTGAATTCAATAGACGGGTTTTGAGGAATCAAGGAACCCAAAGATGCCATGGTATCTGCAAATATGTTTGACTAATGAGGGGTTGCCTTGATTTTGTACCATTCTAGTTGGGCTAGATAGGTGTCAACAAGCTCCTTGTAAGATTTTAGGATTGGATCCCTACATTGAAATAGTCCCTTGACTTGGTTGACTATGAGGAAGAAGTCACCAAAGATATTTAGCCTTTTGATATTCATAGCAATGGTTGTTTGGAGACCCAATTTTAGGGCCTCATATTCGGTGTTGTTGTTTGTGCAAGGAAAATCTAGCTTAAATGACAAGGTCATTAGAGCACCTTGTGGAATGAAAAAGATAATCCCTTCACCACCTCCTTTCTCACACTTCAAACCATAGAAGAACAAAGTCATGTCAGCTTTATTTTTAGGTTCTTTGGTTTTGGTGCTTCTGATAATGTAAAGACTGCATCATCAGGAAGTTCTGTGGTGAGGGTCCTACTATTCTGAAGAGGCACCTCAGTCAACTGATCAGCTATGACTTATCCCTTGATGGAATTTTAGATTATAAATTCCAGGTCAAATTCTATCAATAGCATGATCCACTTTGTAGTATGTGTATTGTGATATGTCTTTATCATCATATACTACAAAAGATTTTGTTTGGATATTACATACATCATATGGCTTAGGATGTAGTGGTGTAATTTCTTGGTTGTAAAGACCACTTCTAGGCATAACTTTTCTACATATGCGTATCCTACCTCATAGCTCACCAAGGTGCGGCTAATGTAATATATTATTTGTTCTTTATCTTGCACATTATTTTGAGCCAACATAGTGCCCAAAGCAAAATTGGTAGTGGATATTTATAATAGGAATGGCATGTCTAGTCTTGGTGGACCAAGGACTGGTGGCATTGCTAGGTACTTCTTGATTTTAGCAAAGGTTTGCTAGCATTCTTTGTCCCACTGGAATGGGGATCCCTTGTATAGAATTCAATTCATGGGTCAAATTTTTTTTAATAGTTGTGCGATGAATTGCTTTATGGATGCTACTTTGCCTTGTAAGATTCTCAGCTCTTTGATGTTAGTGGGCGAGGCCATTTATAGGATAGCCTTTACCTTTGCTAGGTCTACTTCGATGTCTCATTTAGAAATGATGAATCCCAAGATTTTTCTAAAAGTTACACCAAAGATGTATTTCTTGGGATTCAACCTAACATTGCACTCAATTATGTGAACAAAGACCTTTTTGAGGATCTCAGCATGCTCTTCACGCAATAATGACTTGGCTAGTAAGTCATCTATATAGTCTTCTAAGATCTTGTGCATGTAGTCATGGAAAATGTATGTCATAGATCGTTGATATGTGGCACCAACATTTTTAAGACCAAATGGTATTAATTTGTAGCAAAATATTCCCCATGGAGTGGTGAATGCGGTTTTATGTTGGTATTCGGGTTTAATCTGAATCTAATTGTAACTAGAAAAACCATCCATTAGGGAGAGCATCTCATGACCTGTAGTTGCATATACAAGAGCATCTATGTTGGGCAATGGGAATGAATCCTTGGGTGTTGCCTTATTGAGATCCCTAAAATCCGTGCAAATGTGGATTCTTCCATAAGGTTTTCCTATGAGCACCATGTTTGATACCCATTTTGGATAGTCGATGGAAACAATAAAGACTACATCCAATAGTTTCTACAACTTGTTTTTCACCATCAAAGCAATGGTTGAATGCATATTTCTGAGCTTTTTCTTGACAAATTTATTTATGGGGTCTAGTGAAAGGTTGTAGACAACCAATTTTGGATCTAGTCCTGACATATCTTTGTAGGTCCAAGCAAAGAGACTTGGTCTCTCTTTCAATAGAGGAATAATGATGGTTTGTTCTTTTGGAGATAAGATTTCTCTAAACTTGAATTTATTTGGATTAGAAGGGTCATCACTGATTTCCACTTTGAAATTATCCTATATTTCCATATGTAACTCCTCCTCAAGCTGGTGAGGAGTGGGGATTAAATGGATATCGTCTGCTGGGTTTAAAGGTTCCACTGAATCATGGTCAAAACCAGTGTGATAGACATCATGTGCATAGCCTGGTGCAAAATGTAATGGTTGTAGCATCTCTTCATTAGGGAAGAAATATTCAGGCTCTAGGGGTGAATCATCATGATCCCAATAAATAGCATCTAAGTTAAGACACAACAGTTTCGAGGGATCTGTTGGGTTATGGAGTGGGGTGGTCAAATCAATGGAGATCATGTTGATGGATGGGATGAAATATCCAGGACCACATGGATGAAACTATTCATTGGTATTTTGCCTTCCATAACAAATATGTGGCTCTAGGGGTATGGATATCTTAGGATCTAGTCTATAAATAGCTGAGATGATGGGATCGTTAGGTTATAGTAGCTCTCTAAATATTGGTAGGTCCAGGAAGACCATGCGCTAGATGATATCTGGATTTGCTGGTATTCCCAAGAAGTGAAGGTTGGGATATATGGTGTGGAGTATTGCTTCTCTCTCAAACAATAGATTGATTTTACATAAATGATGAGGCCCAAGATAAGCTATCTCAGTATCATCCTAAAAGGCATCAATGCTTATGAAGAAACCCTCATTCCTGCCCACTAGAATTAGGTGGTGACTTACCTATTGATTCCTAAGATAGGCCATCTCAGTATCATCTTCATAATCATCATCACTTATGAAGAATCCATTGGCATTTATTATTGGGTGTGCATGTCTCAGGAAGGCATCTTAGTTGAGTCCTCTGACTCATAACCATCCTCATCTAAAATGTATCCACTCTTGGTGTTGCTAGACCAAGTGAGGTTCTACAGATATTGACGCCCATGATGAGCCAAGCCGGTTTCATCTTCATCCTCACTCGAGACATACTCATTTTCCTCTCACTCATATCCATGGATTGGCTCATCCTCCCATAGGATGATTCTTTATGGGCATGCTTCAAGAGAGGAATCAGGGTGATACTCATTAGGTGGTTCGATATTGACCATAGACACCCATTTTTCACCCAAGTAGCTTCTACTAGGGGGTTTATAAGGATTCCAGTCAATGTTTTCCTTGAACCCCAAGCTTATCCTATTTAGGGCTACTACTAAAGAATCATCATGGATCTGTGTTCAATACCCTAGATCCCACCTATTAGTAGGTAGTTGGTATTGTGGCTGTAATGGAAGTCGGTGCCCTTACTCATATATACCTAAGCCATAGCCATGCCAATGACATTATTCAATGTACCTTAGAGCAAACTCAATATTTAATAAGTAATGAACATCCATGGTGAAGGGTTCATCCTCATCCTCTAAAATATCAGAAGTAGTATGGGCACAGTCTAAGCCAACATATATGAATTTGGTTTGGTTAGGAGGAAACCCTAATGGAACCACTATCCCTACTAGCAAATTTGGGACTCTTGGTTGTCCCATGTCTTGTGTAGACTCAATAATAGGTGTAAAATTCATGTTCTGCACAATTTATTCACCTACCCCTATTTTATCTAAGTGAACTATCACTTGTAGTGCAGATGACACTATCGATGAAGTAGGCAAGGCAGTTTGAGGTACATCCTCGGCTATGTCCCAATAATATTCCTTCTCCATGGGATTTGAAATTTCCATAGCTGCTATAGTTGGAGGCTTCTTAGGTACTTCCTCAACTAGGGATGCTTTTAGCTTCTGAGTATATTTTTCTTTAGATGTTGAAGGATTCTTAGAAGCACCGGTAGTTTTAGATGCAAGAGGAGGTGCCAATGTGTATGGGTCACCTCACACTAATTTGCTTTTGTTTTCTGGTTGCATGGTCAGGGATGAAGACCTTATGTACAAGTGCATTGATGTAAGGACAAAGTCCCCTGGAAATTTGACATGATGTATGTATTTAAATGGCTCTTCATATGATGGAACTACATGCACTTATCCCTCATGCACATACTTGATTCATTGGTACAAGATTGAAGGAGTGTACTGCATTTCCCTTATCCAAGGACACCCTAGGAGGATGTTATATTGCATTACCCCTTCCAATATATGACACATCATGGGGATGGTATTTTTCATTACCTGAATAGGTAGAACAACTATACCCATTATGGAGTACAATGCATTATTTAAAGCTCTCAATATGTAGAAGGTTGGGACAATGCTAAACCTAGGGATTTTTAGGTACCTTATAGCCTTTGTTGTGATAATATTGATCAACAAGCCTGTGTCGATTAGAACCTACTTGAAGGATATGTCATCGATTGATGTGATGATATGCAAAGGTGGGTCTGCTATGGTAGTAGGCACTACCTTGATTTTATGATCATAAAAATAGATCATAGAATCTTGGCACTACTACACTTGCCCCACAAATTGTGTGAACGCATCGATATTCTAAGGCTGGAGCTTGATCTATCTTAAGATATCCATAAGAGTCTCCCTATGCCTAGGATATTATTGTATAAGCTCATAAATTGACAACTTGGTAATATTTTTTTGTAGATTCTACTCCAATCTACTCTGGACAGTTACCACAGGTCGTATTGGAAAACCTTGAGGATTGTTTTGAACCTATCTCTATCGAGGTGCAACCAGGATATGAATAAGAGCTACGGAGGCTCTGGTTGACCATATCATAGACTCCTAGTTGCCATGTTGACTATATCAACAATTATGATGCATCTCTGAGTGGACAGTTCAACTCATATTTGGTTGACTTGGGTGCCCTGATGCCTTGGGGTCTCATGATTTGGAAATGGGTTTTTGAATATACCTATGTCTCTATTGTTGGGTGCTAATGGGTTGTCAACTTTTAGCTCACCCTTATCAATCATGTTTTGCACAAAATTCTTGAATTGGATACATGTTTTGATGTCATGCCCCTGTATTCTATGATATGGGTAGTATTGATCTTCCCTATATCTCTTGGGCTTGGGATGGTTAGGGTCAAGAAGTTGTACATCTAGAAATTTGATCCTTTGTGCCTCGCTTAACTGATTAAATATAAATTGCATTGATTTAGATAGAGAATGAAATAGTGAGGTGGTCAATGCTCTTTCTTTCAGCCTTAGTTGTTCTTTGGGTTGTAATTGGTCAGTGGAGGGTGATCTTGATAGTTCTATGGTTGTTGGCCATTGTCTCCCTTTTGCGTACTTAAAATAAATTGGTTGACTTGAGAAATATTGGCCTGCTTCGGTTGATTATTTTTACGATTGGTATTATTCAACTCCTTTTTGTTTTAGAGCTTGAGGTCTCCTTCATCAACCTTTATGTCCTCTATAATTTTGGCTTGAGCCAAGGCTTATTCGAATGATTCATACTATTACAGTTGCAATAGCAACAAGATGTGTTTGGTGTAGCTCTTTGTGAAAATTCATGTGAGCTCTTCAGTGGGAACATAGAATGGTAATTTCACCATTATCTTCCTCCATCTATTTCCATAGTCCATAACTAGATCATCATCATATTGCTTTAAGTTCACCAGATTAGACAAGTTTACCTTCTTCTTAACACTGAAGGAGAAGTGTTCAAGAAATTCATTCACTAGTTACTCAAAGCTAACGATGTTATGCTTGGGCAGTTGATTAAACCATTGAGTTGTTGTGCTCGATAACGTAATGATGAATGTTCTTAGAATTAGGGTGTCATTCTTCTCAAGCTAGAAGCACATGTTCATGAAATTTGTAACGTGTTCTTGCACATCTTCCTCGCCTTTAAACTTATCTAGCCTAGGTATCTCAAAGTGCCTAGGGTATGTTGGACTTGATACTAAGGGGCACAGAGGTTGGTTGTGTATTTTGCTCAAATTTTTCTTTTGCACAATTGTGCCCTGCTTCTCGAGAGATTTGAATCTCTCATAAATTATTTGGTGTACCTTTGAATAAATAATCTCCTATTCTTGAAGGTTTACTCACGGTGGTAAGGGAGGTAATCCTGTGTTTGCCCAATTTGGGTATTGTATTCATCTCTCATAACCATGGATGGAGGTTCAAGATATATCTGCTCTTGATCTTCCATCCCTACATGTTCCTTATTAAGTTGTGTATGTTACAGATCCAGGTGTTGTTGATGTTGTGATGTATGGTGAGTGTGCTCATCTCTTTATCTAGTGTGTATCTCATGTTGAGAATTAGCACGTCTATCATGTTGATATTTCTCACCACCTATTTGTAAGTCAACCTGAGCCAGCCTATCAAATTGCTCTTTGTGCTCTATATTCTCTTCCCTCAAGCGTTGCTCATGTAGGTGTAGATACCTTTTCCTTCATGCTTCTTTATCAAGGGTTGCTACACACTCTCATTCATCATGTAATGCTTTTTCTAACCTATGTATGTGATTAGATTGACCTACCACTGAAGGTTCATGTCTCTCTAACTCTATGTGAGGAGTTCTAATGGATAGACCTCTTGGAGAGGCTCTTGTTGTGTTCTTGCCCTTGTCTATAAGGGTGACTTACTCTATACACTGTGATATGTGTTGTGTACCCCCATCGTCAGAGGCAGTGTATGTGCTACAGGGTCACTTTGAAACTTCCCATGGTTCATTGGTGTGCCTTGTGGTTATGCTACATGAACTTCCTAAGATAGAATATGTGGTGGTAATGTTTCTTTGAGATGATCTTGAGGGAACTCAATCCAACTCATCAAGTTGTTTGGTCCTCCATGGTCAATCCGGTGGAGTCCCATTAGCACCAATGAGATCATAATCTAGGGGTATCCTCCCATATTCAGGGAGGCTATATGATGCCCTAGGTCTATGACTAGGTGTAGCTCTAATGTCTTACCTCTCAGTGGGCTGATCTATCCTAAGTGTATCATGTGAATTTTAGGGCCTTGCAACCCCTACATGCCTATGTGATGATGGAAGCCTTGATACCTCCTCATGTTTGTGTGATGATGGAGGCCATGAGGCCTCTGCATGTTTGTGTGATTATGGAGGCCCTAAGGCCTTCACATGTCTATGTGATGATGGAGGCCTTGAGGCCTCCGCATATCTATGTGATGATGGAGGCCTTGAGGCATTCACATGTCTGTATGATGATGGAGGCCTTGAGGCTTCTGCATGCCTGTGTGATGATAAATGCCTTGAGGCCTTTGCATTTCTACCATGAGAGGAACTAGGATATGTCTCTCTCACTGGAATTTCTCAAGGAGTCCCCCCAAGGGTTGAGTTGTCACCCCTAAGACTTGCTGAACTTCATCAAGCGACACTATGGGTGGGAGACTCAATGCCATTATGATTGTGAGTGTGCAAAGCATCAGTTTCTACCTCGGTGTTGGACCGAGGGTAGTTGCTCTTCATGTATACCATTATTACTATGAATTATCTTATTATGTCAATTTCAAACCACACAAGCAAAGAAAACAAATATTTATCTCATTTAACGATCAACGTGTGTTCCCTAAGCTGTTTTATGTGTTTTGATGCCTTGTATATAAAGAAGACCTTATATCACGTATTTTGCATTTCA
Organism: Wollemia nobilis; assembly: GCA_028583015.1. Taxonomy (NCBI): domain Eukaryota; kingdom Viridiplantae; phylum Streptophyta; class Pinopsida; order Araucariales; family Araucariaceae; genus Wollemia; species Wollemia nobilis. The sequence continues at coordinate 38,959 of JAQPPZ010012896.1, forward strand.
TTGGATGGTATTCTTGTGTTCAAATTAATTTCACCTAAATACTCATAGCTCAATAACCTGGTGATGAAATCCAGGCCACACAATCTAACCTATAATATGTGGTAATGAAGTCCACACATGATCAAGGAGCACAAGTCCTCCTGGTCCTCACCTAGTTCACCCACAGTTAGTGATATTCCTTTTTGAAGAGAGATACATGCAAATTTTCCATGGGTTATGACAAATATTGGAGCTATTATTGGCCAATAATAATAGGTACACAGGATTTGAGGTAGCGGGTGGATATGAAAGCCACCTCGCTGATCTCTACTGGTGGTTGGTCATGACCTCCAACTCATAGGTGTTAAAGTGATACATGGTGTGTGGGGTTCTTTTTATATTTTAGAAAAAATATGCATCAATGATCACTCATGATATTTCCCTATATGTCTAAAAATAATGTTTGATTTTAGAAAATGCATCACTAACTTATCTAAATGACTTTCATACAATGCAATTTCTACTTTGTGATGTAACGACCTCTAGCTGGGCCACATGCAAGCAAGCTAAAATACACAAGAGCCTAGACCACTGGAGACTAGGGCAAACCTCAAATATAGAGGTTCGATGTTCCTAGCAGCGACTAGAGGAAAGCTAAAAGAGAAATCTAAGAAGCTTCAAATACACTTTTCTTCCATATTTTGTTATGTTTCCTTAATAAAAATGAAAAAAATGTGATTTTATTTTTTGTTTTCTGAAAATAAATTGTAGACAGAGAAAGAAAGAAAATCAAAGAGTAGGACCAACCTAAAATCCTCGTCTAATGATGAAGGGGCTGCCCTCTGCTACACTTTTTTGCTATCCATTGTCAACTAGAGTGGTTGTTGTTGGTTGTTGACTAAAAAAGTGGTCAGGCTCTACTGGCTACTGTCAACCAGAGTGACTAAACCTGCACATAGAAAATGCATGAAAATGTCAGTGAATCAACAGAAAAAAAAAAAAATTGGTGGGGATCCCACCATGATCGCCATATGTATGACACTAGGAAGCATGCACCACTTACGCTACTTGCAATATTATATCAAATTAAAGGAAAGCCACAAATCAATAGATAATACAAAAATAATGAAAAATAAAGAAAGATCTTTTATTTATTTCTTTGCACAATCTTGGTTACATATTTGTCCTTCTAAGGGATACCCATTTTGATACAATAAAATACAAGAAGAATAATAGTGCCAAATAATGTTCCCTCGCAAAGGGGGTGGTACGCTTCCACAGGCATCCTAATATCACACACAAACTTGTATGAGGGGTTATAGATGCCTCCTTATCCTTATTTTTCCTAGAGGGATCGTATGCGTTGAATGCCTTAAACCAGTCCTGTAAACCTGTAACCTGCGGACATAGAAATAATATAGCACTATCAGTAGCACATGAAGCCTCTCTGGATGAGGCATTATTATTATATTAAATAAACATGATATATGAGAATGATAATATTAAAATGCAATAAAACTGAATGATAAATACATGTATAAATCAAGAAGTAACAGTGCAAATGTATTAAAGAAATCATATCTATCCTAAAGCTAATTAATAAATCAAAGCAATAATAGATCTATGCTATAACTTGGAAACTAATGTCTAAAAACCCTAAGTTATGCCTATGGGCCACTATCAATGACAACAACCACGAAATGAAGCTCTTCTTCTCATGAACTAGGCTTTGTAGCACTAGATTCCTTGCTTGAATTGATGTTCAAGGGTCACCTCTTGTGTTTGGTACACTGATGGGTGGTGAAGAATATGTGGATCTAAAAGTGGGTGCATAGATGTAGCTTAGCTGAAAAATGCTTCACTGCTCCTCAAAGGGGGCATGGATTCACTCTCTAATCGGTCAGGGCTTCGGTGCACAAAATTTTGATATTCATCAATATTTTGCTTTGCTTGGGAGATTCCATATGTATACCATCCCTATTTTAGATCTGGATCTTGGATTCTTGGAGAAGCCAAGATCCAAATTTACATGCAACTAATCATCCTGGTGGGAAAGCATCAGTCATAAATTTACATTGAAGTGGCAGTTAGGAGGAACTCTAGGAGTTCCATTCCAAAATATGCTCATAAGCAATGCAAGCTGCAGTCATACTATGTGATCTAGGCCCATATTCATGACCAAAATATGCTTGGTGCTAGCTACTATTTAGAGTAATGACTAGGTGTGGCCACTCTCAGCTTCAATGACTAGGTGTGGCCGCTCTCAGCTTCAATGACTAGGTGTGGCAGCTACTCTACTTGAGAGCGACTAAGTTTGTATGGGCTAGAACTACCCTTTTTTTGAGTGGTTAGGACCACTGCTAGCTCTTGGAAAGGTCCAAGATGATTTATATGATCTCTGAATGTGTCCATATGAGTAGTCTCCTAAACATGATGTGTTTTAGATGTCTATATTTCTACAACCATAATCTCTTGCACAATGGCCACCTTTGGGTCTCTATGCAATCTCATTAGTACATTGTTTATTACTCCAACTATCTTCAATGGTGTCCCATACAACTGTAAAAATATAGGATAAGATATGGTATAATCCATACCCATATCCTCATATACTGCCTTGGGCATAACCATGGTGGAGGCCCCTGAATCAATCATATAGTTGCGAACTATCCAACCGTCCATCCGCAAAGAAATGTAGAATGGGGGGTTTATTCTTTAAAATAACATGAGATATCTTATCTTTTCCAGAAGACACACTTAGGATGATAGTAGCCTAGTTTTCTTGAGGATTCTTACTCAAATAAGCTTTTAGTAGATCTATTTAACAAGGGATAAATAGGGTATCATAGAGGCTAGCCTTGGAGGGAATTCTTTTCATCTCTTCTACAATGTTATATTCTAATTTTGTTGAAGTGGGATTCTTGGACTTTCTCTCTAGCTCACCATACTTCCTCTTGTATTATTGTGTGGCTTCAATCCTTTGCCTCTTAGTTATGGAGGGGAATCAAAGATTTTTTTATGCTTCACTTTTGGATCTCATCCTCTCTTTGTCATTTTCTTTGTCAAACCGCCTAGGGCAATTGACCTCATTTTCTTAGCCTTTAGGAACTATGTCCCTCTTTTCAGTGGCCTACAGAATAGAAAATTGGTCATTATTTTGTAGAGGATGATCTTTCTTCTTCTAATAAGGGATTTCAAACTGTGGATCAACCTATAATGTCTTATTTCTAGATCTTGTCATGACAACAATAGGTCCCTCTTCATCAGGATCCTACCCAACCATGATCTAGTCTGGTTGCCAAAGCATATTAACTCTACCTTTTTTATTCCTTTCTACCTTTTCCATGGCTTACTGCACATGATGCTAATACATAACACATGACTCTGAGTCATGTGGATCATTACACACAAGGCACCATACATTCACAAGGCTAGTTTTAGAGGAATATTTTGGATCTTCTTGAATTACATTAACTCTGATTCCAACACTATTTTTGATACCAGGATTTTGATCTCTATTGACATAGGGAAATATTCTATTTTGTGACCTCTCTATCTATATTTTCTCCATTGAATTCATCTTATTACTAAGAGTTTTTAAGATGTTATAGATATCAAGAATCACAAAATATTCTTGAGGTGCTTGAGATGGAAGAGGATGGAAAGAAACTGAAGTAGATGATGATTTGGGGAGGGGAATTAGAGTCATATTAGGAATTGGTGATAATGGAGGAGGGGGTCCATGTAAGAATATTTATTTGCCTAACCTTGTATATTAGGGATTTTAGAGAAGTAAGGCATCACAGTCTTTGGGGGTAACCTCCCTACATTGATAAGGATATTCTCAGTCTGGACGACTGCATTGTAAACCTGGGGAAAGGTATATATCCCTACCTATTAATTTTTTAAACCCAATTCTGATCCAAGGGATCTGATATAGTACATAAAAGCAAGGGTTGTAGCTGGCCTGGATTTAGGTGGAATCCTCTTCCAAGTTCTACTAAATCTCAGGTTAAAGTATGAAACTAATTCTTGCTGATGATTTTGCATGGACGTAAACTAATTTAGAAGAGATAAGGGATTAACAAACTCATTTAATTATTCTATGAAGGGATCTTCTAATTCAGCCCCTAAAGTAATGCTATTGTCCTCTAAGGTCCTTAACGAGTATAAGATTTTCCCTCAAAATGACAAGGCCAAGATTCTGATAATGACATATTCATTCTTTATGTTATGAATTGCTGCTAGATTTAGAATATATTGGCAATGCTTGTGAGTGGTTTTACCTAATCCATCATAGGTAGGGATGGCATTGGATACAACTTGGGGAATATCATGCATATGAGCAAGCCTCATGGGACCAATTGTATTCCAACTAAGATGCTTCTATAGGGGTAGATTTGGGGCCACATTGGCATTATTGTCTGCATTGTTAGCCATATTTCTAGTCACTACTCTTGTTGTAGGTTGTATTAGATGCACCTCGGGTGGAATTTTTAGAGGAGTTTCATCAAATTGGAAATTTGGATTCAAATTTCTTAAGATGATAGATCCTCTCAAAAGGAGCTCATAATAGATAAAATACTTTGGGTTATTCTTCGTAGATGACCTAGTATTCATGAAAAATATGAGCTATCAAAAAGGATTTTTCTGGATTCTTGCATATAGGGAGTCACCATGTGAATTTATTGATCATCACTTGATGAGGTCAATATAATTCACCAAATATTGATTCCTTTGGGAAAAATGTCAAATTAAAAAAGGTGGGGTTGCCTAATGTTCTTGTAAACATGTCCCACTAGGCGTGCCAAAAATTGTTGGGATCCAAATTGCCATCAAGAAAAATCTCAATACTATGAATTTTATCTTCCAATTATCTAATTAGGTATGCACCCACTAATCACAGTTTAGACCACAATATTGAATGAATTAAATATTGCTCTAATCCAACCTCCATTGTAGGTTGGCATTCCTTGTCAACTAATAAGGTGTTGACTCATTTAATATTAGTTAAATGTTTAATAAATAGTGATATAAATGAGTTAGAGTTAATAAATAGTAATTAAACATTTGTTGGATAGAGCTAATAGCATAGGCATCTACAAGAAAAACCCATATTACAAAACAATTTCTAGTGTCCCACACTTGAGATTAACAACATTTGAAACAAGTAATCTTCATCATTATAAAAAGAATAGAGATGTACTTCAAGAAATCTATTTCAATATAAATATACTAATAATCCAAATTAGCATAATAAGATTAGTATCAAGATTTAATAGAAAATAACTTCTTGCAAGCACAGATTTAATTATGAAATATTTCAAATGCTTTAAGCTAGCAATCCAAAATCAGTAGAATAGACTGACCATAGCAGTAGTAGCAAAAAAGCAATTCACAACTTTAATCTATCCAAAATTATAGAAGACACAAGTCTAAGGCAAACATCCAAGTAATGTTCCTTCTATTGATTTACATAAAAGTATTACACAATAGGGCAAGCAAACATTTAGAGTCGACCTTGAAAAATGATGTTTTGACATTCTTTTATAGTTTTTACATGCTTGAAAAGAAATTAAAAGAAATGGAACATTACAAGAAAAATGAAATACTAGATCAACTAGATGTTGAGGAGGTAGCCTCTTATTTGCATTTGAGACTAGAAGAAACTGCACGATCTTATGCTCCTTTACAACTCGATCCTGTAACTTGTTAGTTCTTCATGGTGGTTTGGCTCCAAGTTGTCTAAACCATGATCCAAGTCATCTCTCATTCTTGTGGACATTATTTATCATATATCTACAACTAACTACATTTTATTGGTTCTTGGCCTCACTGATGCTTCGTCTGCTAGCTCACTTTGCTCAACCAATTCATGTTGTAAAGGCTTTTCTTTTATGTGCCTAAGATATCATTAGAATGAACCAGTCATTGATCTACTTACGAACAACCAAGATTAAAACTTAAAAAACATTGATAGTTCCATGGCATATAAAATCTTGTAGCTCACACCTCTTAATATTTTCTCACATCCTTTGACTATCTTGACTACGGGCTGGAGCGTGTCAAACATCAATGAGAAAATATACTTCGAACCATGCAGGATGGGACATCGTGTTTGACCACCACTTCTATTCTTAAAATTTCTTAAATTCATGTTCACATTCATGGTGTAGAACAAAATGTGAGATATTTTATAGCCTGCACCTTGAAATTCACCCATTCAAAATTTGACCATCATTGACTGTAGGGTAGAGCATTGTTCTAACTCACTTAGGATATAACATAAAGCTATGCTATATAAGACTTTTGTAATATCCCACTACCTCAAAACTCTCTTTCATGCATGTTGACTTCTTTGACCATAGGCTAGGGCATGGGTGTTATGCCATTGTAAAATACACTTGAACTCTCATGGGGTAGAACAAGCTAAAAATATACTTTGGTTTGCGTAGGTTAGAACCATGTTACAAACCACGAAGCTTTGAGACTTAACAAATATGTGTTGTGGTCCATGATTCAAAAAGTGATAAAGTATAAATTTTGACCACTTTGACCATGGGTAGAACATCCTATTCTACACTGCCATGAAATACACTGAAAATCGTACGAACTAGAACATCCTTTTTGCCTTAGAAAACATTTGAAAAAATTTCTGATGATGTGGCCATTTTGGGCCTACAATGATGGTAAAATTTTTTAAGTTCATAGGGCAAATAAAATATCCAATAGGCCAAATCCATTTATTCTCTAATAATGTAGGAGATCAAAATTTCCTTGGGGGATCCTACTCGTAAATCCCCACATAGAGGGTTGTTATCCCCCTATACCCCCAAACTAGGGTCGTGATCCTAGACCCTACACATTGTGCTAATGTATATAGTCGCTTTTCTATAAAATATATAGGACATCTCCCAATAATTGCATATGATCTCATAAAAGAAATATTGGCTAAAAATCCTAAAAGACCACCTACCTATAATTTAGATAGGTGGTTAACACATTAATGATAATAGGATGGGAGTTACAATAGTAGCAACCTCAAATCTGGAGCATTAATTACAAATATTTCCCATACCTAGAATTCAATAATTCCCAAAAAGGGTATATGACAACAAAAATGGTAGCAACCTATCCAAAGACCTAGATCCATCCAATATTAATGATCACATATCCAAAGACTTAAAAAATTGATCATAAAATCAACTTGGTTTATCACTTTCTCACACACACCATTGGATTAATTTGATGATGTATGCACACCATTCATCTCTGCCAACGTGTTCAACCTTTATGACAATGATACACATTTAGACTTAGATTTACCTCATATTACTTTTAGGTATTTAATTTTTATCAAATGTGACCTGAAGATCTTAACCTTGGATTTTGGAAAATTATCTTTCAACATTAATGGCAAGGAAATGGCCTACATGTATCATTGGATCTTCCTTAGATTCATGTGCATCATTCATCTTGGCAAAATATGCACCTTTTAATTAAGATTCAGTCTAACACAATTGAATTTTCTTGCTAATGGTTGGGCAACTCAACATGCACGCACCATCAGATCAAGTGGATAGTTTGAGCGCGTCATCCATATTTAAAAGGTGCATGGTCTTTATACCAAAGGGATGCATTAATATAGATGTATATGGGAGCACATAAAACTTAGGGAACACTTAGGTGATTTTAATTAAATGTTCCTCGAGGAGATTAGTTTAGAATTTAGAAAAATCATCCTAACATCCATGGTAACTAAATGAAAAATGCATGCGCTCTGTTGGATCAAAATGGGGATGCACAAGCATTGTTTATATTAACAAAAATGCATGACATTTACGTTGAAAGAGGACATTTAATACTTAGGAAAAATGGTTCATGATGTTTCACTTATTTTGGGCCACTACTTTTTGGGTAGTTTGAAACATACGCACCATTAGATATCACTTTTAGTTCACGTGTGTCATCCATTTGGTAGAAGTTATGCTTTAAAATACAATTTTGATAAAGATTCATCACTCTGAGTTTTCTCTTTAAAGGTCATACATTTTTCATATGCATGTACCCTTAGATTGAACCCATGCTATACAAGTGTTGCTATTTTTTCATGAGACGTATGTTGTTTACAAAAAGGGGGTGTATTGAGATATAGAATGATTTAGAATTGGACTCCTTAGGGACATTTTTAATAGTTTCCTTAGTGACTTCAGGTTTAAACTTTATAACCCATGACTATTTTAATCCCTAAGATTCAATCAAGTCAAACCTTTCCCTATGCATGAGCACCTTTGGATTAGATGATGATGCATGATCAATATTCAACTTTATAAAGGTGGATGATACTTACATAAAAGGAATGCATTAGACTTAGACGAAATGATTTACAACTTTTATTTTATTTCAACCATTATCCTTTAGGCAGCTTCATGAGTATGTACCTTTAGATATACCTTCGATTTATGAGAGTTGTTTATCTTTCATTAAAGTGCTCATTTTTATAGAGAAATAGGGTACATGGGATATGAGATAGCAAGAAATCATTACTTTAAATAAAAAAAATTCATGAGTTTTAGACCATAAACTTTAAAATTTCATCTGTCAATATTAAGGCATTGGAAGGGATGATGTGAGAGCATTGTTGGATCTTAATTTGAGGTGCATGCACTGTTGGATATGAGAAAAATATGATGACTTTAATGCAAAAGGGTGCATGGACTTATTTAGGTGGGATTTAGTAATTTTTAACTTCGACTTAGGAAACTTAGGCTTAGAATGAAATGACATGGGTTTAAAATCTGGACAAGTCACCCACTTTACTACTTGATACGCTTCTTTGGATTATTATCATGGTATATGTGCACCCTATGATGCATAAGAGATGTGTGGTTTTAGCCTTAAATGGGGTGCATTGACATGAGAAGCCTTTTTAGCCTTAGAAAATAACAAGGAGATGATTTTATTTGTATTTTAATCAATGGGGACTATGATTATAGGTTAATTTAATTTATGTGTGGATGAATGACTTTAGTAATTGCCTTAGGATGTGGAAAAAGACTTTGTTAAGAAATTATTAATCCTTTAAAACCTTTATATAACCATTCTTTAAGGATTACAATATTTTGGATTATTTGATGTTTTTGATTGACAAACTTTCTTCTTTTTTGACCATCTCCTTTTGGTTTTCTAATAAAATACACCTAGACTTCAAAATCAATAACATCAACCAGGATCATTGTGTAAACTCTTGGTAACAATCGACATTAATGAAGAATTTGTACACCCTTGATTCAGTATTTTTTGTAGCAAAAAATTTGGAAGCCCTTTTTGATTTGACAAAAACAATCCAACTCTAGGATGGGACATGGACTTCCAAAATTAAAATTAGGGGTACTTTTCATGTTGGATCTTTTTAGGCTCCAAAAAGACCAATTTTTATTAAGTTTTCATGATTTTTCTCTCGTTTTCTTGGGCTTATGCATAAAATCCAACCATACAAAAAACTTAGGTTCTCAACTAAAATCTTCTAATCATAGATGTCCAATTTTTGCATACCTTGAGTTTGTTATGAATCATGATGCTTATTATTATTTTTGTGCAAGGAATTTTTTTTTAAATTGAAAAAAAACTCTTCTATTAGATAAGGCTTACAATAAAATTTCCAAAAATTACCCACATACTTATGTTCCCATAGCCTTAGCACCTCAAACTTACTTAAATTTAGACTTGGCAATCCCTTGATAGGAAAGGTATCCCCACTTCTAGATCCCATATCTCTTTCAATACTCAATAAAATTTGATGAAACCATCTCTATTAGATGCATTTTAGAAAGTGCTTTAAAAAAGTGTAAACTTATCTATGTTTCAAGAAGAATTAACCTCTCAAATGGCCTATTTTTAGCATTATTTTCCACAAAAAATTAATATCTTTAATATGATCATTGAAAAAGCAACCATACTGTCTATTTCTCACTATTGACCAAAATTAATATCCATGGGGGATCTTTAATATGATCATTAAAGAAGCAAACTTATCACATCTTTATTTGCACCACTGATCAACATTAATATCCATAGGGAATATTTAATACGATCATTAAAGAAGCAAGCATATCACATCCATGGGAAATTAGTCTATTTCTGCACCACTGACCACTATTCATATCCATAGGAAATTGATATCTTTAATATGGTCATTAAAGAAGCAAGCATATCATGTCTACATTTTTTAACATGGAAAATCTATGGATATTTTGGACACTACTAATTTTATCTCAAGCATTACCATTAAGCATTAACTTTGTCATTAAAATTAAACATTAAGAATATGTTAAAAAAATAAAAATAATAGTAATAATAAATTCTAATGCCTACAAATTATTATTTTACCTTACAAGCTATCTAACATAAATGCTCAGAATTCAAAGGTGATGGACATGATGAAATTAATGATCAACCTCAAATTTAATAGAAGAATAAAATTTAAAAAGGTATGGTTTAGGTTCAACCACCAAATTAATTATAAAAGTAATGTTATGTGAAGAGTCACTTAATTGCATAAATAATGTGTTAGGGGTCAAAATATTATTAATTAATTAAATTTATGTTTAATTAATTAGATTAGACTAATTAGGTTTAATGTAAAAGTTCTCAAATATGCCTATGAGCCTAATCTTATAAATTGTTAGATTCTAAAAAGCTAATTTTTTGGCTTTGTAAAGTTGTTTTTTTAATAGATGGAAGGGGTTTTGAAAGGATCCCCAAACCTTTTACAAACTTACATCAAATAAATCATGAGAGACAACTAACACAAAATAGAAATGGAAAAACCCCACAAGGTACTAAAGGATAAAGCACATCAAAGTTAAAATCCTAAAAAAATAACTAAGAAAATAGAAGGAACCAAAAGACTATCATCAACTTTGATACTCTTCTTATCAAAAAAGATTCACCTCCTCCTAAAAGTTAGTCTGATTATTTTGAAAGTTCCTCATCTTCTATGTGACCTCTTCTATGTAAGAGCAATAATTTTAATAGTTCTTCGAAGAGACCTTAGAATATCCTTACTAGTCTTCATCTCATTTTTTAGGGTCCACTATTTTCAAATCTTCCTCCATATTCTACATTTTCTTCTCTTGTTAATGGGACAAAATATGAATACCAACCAAATCTCATTGCATAGAAAAGAGCTTCTAGAAATAAAATATAGGGGGAAAACTAGAATGGACCTTAACTCACCCACCTCACTCCAAATTTCAATATGAAACCATCAACCAGAAGCTTCCCTAGGAAAGAAGAGGTATGCAACCCAATAACATCTACTTTCCCAAGAATTTCCCTACAATCAATTCAAGGAAAGCTACAATTTAACATAGAGGAATCAACACCAATAGAAAAATAGAGAGGTATTGGAATGAAGTGAGTAATTAGTAAGAAATATTTCTAATTCATAATTGCAATACATTATGGTAAAAAGAGAGTCGAAAGACACAAAAAAGGCATGAGTCAAATTTGAAAGGAAGACATGGGGATACTTCTGAAGTAGCCACCTCATCTTGTGAATCTAGAAATCAAAATTTGTGGTACAAAAAACCATGATATGAGGATAAAAACTACTCATTACCTAGATATTCTTGAAATAAGAGGTAAAGGGGGACACATTTTCAAGAGGTACTTCCTGAAAGAGTTGTTAGGGGACCATGATTACTATTTTAACTCTAATGAAGGAGGCTAGTGATGAGAGACTAATAGATTTTATAAGCTCACCATTAAAGGATGCTTAACTCAGATACTCAGTCATTGATAAAAAATCCTTTGCTTTGATCAAGTCTATGAAGAACTTTTGACATTGTATCCTATATAACAAAGTGTTTGCAATAGTACATGATTTAGCTATGAAAACAATGCTAATATATAATGACCTAGGAGAACACAGAGGAAAATGGATGTCTATTTTGTAAAATTTTGATCAATAAATTTAGCCTATAAGAATTTTTAAAGGACAAGGATTGATTAAATCATTAGTCAAAGTTGACTCTCATATTTCATGCCAACAGTATTCAGTGGGAGAAATTACAAATGATGAGTCGTGTCAAGACATAATTTATTATTTTTAAGTAGAGTATGTCCTGATCACTTAAATTCGACCCAAATAAGAGCATGGCAACTCAAAAGTTCAAAATTTGTCTATACATGTATTCATCTTGACTACCATATGAATTCTCCCATGCCATTACAACCAATTATTAAAGCTTCAACTAACCATGGACTTTGTTGACATCAAAAATCCTAATTCATCAACTAACCACAAATTCATCCTAACTACTACTAATTATTGTACCCACTGGATAGAGGCTCGAGCATCCAAAAATTGCACAACAAAGGTCATGATCCAATTCCTTAGAGATAATAGTTTGACCAAGTTTTGAGATATCATATGCTCTAATATCTAATAATAATCTTGCTTTCTCTTCTTTACAATTTTCTGAATAGGATTATGATAATAAGGTAACTCTAAAATTTTCTTTTATCCACTATCCTCGAGGTAATGAAGTAGCAAAATCAACTTAAAAAAAACGTCTAGATATAATTAAGAAAAAAATGGATAACAATTCCAGATATTGGTATAATAAATTGATATTTGAATTATGGTTAGACAAAACAATTATTAAAGCTTCAACTAACCATCACTAACCAATTATTAAAGCTTCAACTAACCATTACAACCAATTATTAAAGCAATAATTTTAATAGTTCTTTGAAGAGACCTTAGAATATCCTTAATAGTCTTCATCTCACTTTTTAGGGTCCACTATTTTCAAATCTTCCTCCATATTCTACATTTTCTTCTCTTGTTAATGGGACAAAATCTGAATACCAACCAAATCTCATTGCATAGAAAAGAGCTTCTAGAAATAAAATATAGGGGGAAAACTAGAAAGGACCTTAACTCACCCACCTCACTCCAAATTTCAATATGAAACCATCAACCGGAAGCTTCCCTAGGAAAGAAGAGGTATGCAACCCAATAACATCTATTTTCCCAAGAATTTCCCTACAATCAATTCAAGGAAGGCTACAATTTAACATAGAGGAATCAACACCAATAGAAAAATAGAGAGGTATTGGAATGAAGTGAGTAATTAGTAAGAAATATTTCTAATTCATAATTGCAATACATTATGGTAAAAAGAGAGTCGAAAGACACAAACAAGGCATGAGTCAAATTTGAAAGGAAGACATGGGGATACTTCTAAAGTAGCCACCTCATCTTGTGAATCTAGAAATCAAAATTTGTGGTACAAAAAACCATGATATGAGGATAAAAACTACTCATTAACTAGATATTCTCAAAATAAGAGGTAAAGGGGGACACATTTTCAAGAGGTACTTCCTGAAAGAGTTGTTAGGGGACCATGATTACTATTTTAACTCTAATGAAGGAGGCTAGTGATGAGAGACTAATAGATTTTATAAGCTCATCATTAAAGGATGCTTAACTCAGATACTCAGTCATTGATAAAAAATCCTTTGCTTTGATCAAGTCTATGAAGAACTTTTGACATTGTATCCTATATAACAAAGTGTTTGCAATAGTACATGATTTAGCTATGAAAACAATGCTAATATAGAATGACCTAGGAGAACACAAAGGAAAATGGATGTCTATTTTGTAAAATTTTGATCAATAAATTTAGCCTATAAGAATTTTTAAAGGACAAGGATTGATTAAATCATTAGTCAAAGTTGACTCTCATATTTCATGCCAACAGTATTCAGTGGGAGAAATTACAAATGATGAGTCGTGTCAAGACATAATTTATTATTTTTAAGTAGAGTATGTCCTGATCACTTAAATTTGACCCAAATAAGAGCATGGCAACTCAAAAGTTCAAAATTTATCTAGACATGTATTCATCTTGACTACCATATGAATTCTCCCATGCCATTACAACCAATTATTAAAGCTTCAACTAACCATGGACTTTGTTGACATCAAAAATCCTAATTCATCAACTAACCATAAATTCATCCTACCTACTACTAATTATTGCACCCACTGGATAGAGGCTTGAGCATCAAAAAATTGCACAACAAAGGTCATGATCCAATTCCGTAGAGATAATAGTTTGACCAAGTTTTGAGATATCATATGCTCTAATATTTGATAATAATCCTGCTTTCTCTTCTTTACAATTTTTTGAATAGGATTATGATAATAATGTAACTCTAAAATTTTCTTTTAATCACTATCCTCGAGGTAATGGAGTAGCAAAATCAACTTAAAAAAAAACTTCTAGATATAATTAAGAAAAAAATGGATAACAATTCCAAATATTGGTATAATAAATTGATATTTGAATTATGGTTAGACAAAACAATTATTAAAGCTTCAACTAACCATCACTAACCAATTATTAAAGCTTCAACTAACCATTACAACCAATTATTAAAGCAATAATTTTAATAGTTCTTCGAAGAGACCTTAGAATATCCTTAATAGTCTTCATCTCACTTTTTAGGGTCCACTATTTTCAAATCTTCCTCCATATTCTACATTTTCTTCTCTTGTTAATGGGACAAAATATGAATACCAACCAAATCTCATTGCATAGAAAAGAGCTTCTAGAAATAAAATATAGGGGGAAAACTAGAATGGACCTTAACTCACCCACCTCACTCCAAATTTCAATATGAAACCATCAACCAGAAGCTTCCCTAGGAAAGAAGAGGTATGCAACCCAATAACATCTATTTTCCCAAGAATTTCCTTACAATCAATTCAAGGAAGGCTACAATTTAACATAGAGGAATCAACACCAATAGAAAAATAGAGAGGTATTGGAATGAAGTGAGTAATTAGTAAGAAATATTTCTAATTCATAATTGCAATACATTATGGTAAAAAGAGAGTCGAAAGACACAAACAAGGCATGAGTCAAATTTGAAAGGAAGACATGGGGATACTTCTGAAGTAGCCACATCATCTTGTGAATCTAGAAATCAAAATTTGTGGTACAAAAAACCATGATATGAGGATAAAAACTACTCATTACCTAGATATTCTCAAAATAAGAGGTAAAGGGGGACACATTTTCAAGAGGTACTTCCTGAAAGAGTTGTTAGGGGACCATGATTACTATTTTAACTCTAATGAAGGAGGCTAGTGATGAGAGACTAATAGATTTTATAAGCTCACCATTAAAGGATGCTTAACTCAGATACTCAGTCATTGATAAAAAATCCTTTGCTTTGATCAAGTCTATGAAGAACTTTTGACATTGTATCCTATATAACAAAGTGTTTGCAATAGTACATGATTTAGCTATGAAAACAATGCTAATATAGAATGACCTAGGAGAACACAAAGGAAAATGGATGTCTATTTTGTAAAATTTTGATCAATAAATTTAGCCTATAAGAATTTTTAAAGGACAAGGATTGATTAAATCATTTGTCAAAGTTGACTCTCATATTTCATGCCAACAGTATTCAGTGGGAGAAATTACAAATGATGAGTCGTGTCAAGACATAATTTATTATTTTTAAGTAGAGTATGTCCTGATCACTTAAATTCGACCCAAATAAGAGCATGGCAACTCAAAAGTTCAAAATTTATCTAGACATGTATTCATCTTGACTACCATATGAATTCTCCCATGCCATTACAACCAATTATTAAAGCTTCAACTAACCATGGACTTTGTTGACATCAAAAATCCTAATTCATCAACTAACCACAAATTCATCCTAACTACTACTAATTATTGCACCCACTGGATAGAGGCTCGAGCATCCAAAAATTGCACAACAAAGGTCATGATCCAATTCCTTAGAGATAATAGTTTGACCAAGTTTTGAGATATCATATGCTTTGATATCTGATAATAATCCTGCTTTCTCTTCTTTACAATTTTTTGAATAGGATTATGATAATAAGGTAACTCTAAAATTTTCCTTTAATCACTATCCTCGAGGTAATGGAGTAGCAAAATAAACTTAAAAAAAACTTCTAGATATAATTAAGAAAAAAATGGATAACAATTCCAGATATTGGTATAATAAATTGATATTTGAATTATGGTTAGACAAAACAATTATTAAAGCTTCAACTAACCATCACTAACCAATTATTAAAGCTTCAACTAACCAGTACAACCAATTATTAAAGCAATAATTTTAATAGTTCTTCGAAGAGACCTTAGAATATCCTTAATAGTCTTCATCTCACTTTTTAGGGTCCACTATTTTCAAATCTTCCTTCATATTCTACATTTTCTTCTCTTGTTAATGGGACAAAATCTGAATACCAACCAAATCTCATTGCATAGAAAAGAGCTTCTAGAAATAAAATATACGGGGAAAACTAGAATGGACCTTAACTCACCCACCTCACTCCAAATTTCAATATGAAACCATCAACCAGAAGCTTCCCTAGGAAAGAAGAGGTATGCAACCCAATAACATCTATTTTCCCAAGAATTTCCCTACAATAAATTCAAGGAAGGCTACAATTTAACATAGAGGAATAAACACCAATAGAAAAATAGAGAGGTATTGGAATGAAGTGAGTAATTAGTAAGAAATATTTCTAATTCATAATTGCAATACATTATGGTAAAAAGAGAGTCGAAAGACACAAACAAGGCATGAGTCAAATTTGAAAGGAAGACATGGGGATACTTCTGAAGTAGCCACTTCATCTTATGAATCTAGAAATCAAAATTTATGGTACAAAAAACCATGATATGAGGATAAAAACTACTCATTACCTAGATATTCTTGAAATAAGAGGTAAAGGGGGACACATTTTCAAGAGGTACTTCCTGAAAGAGTTGTTAGGGGACCGTGATTACTATTTTAACTCTAATGAAGGAGGCTAGTGATGAGAGACTAATAGATTTTATAAGCTCACCATTAAAGGATGCTTAACTCAGATACTCAGTCATTGATAAAAAATCCTTTGCTTTGATCAAGTCTATGAAGAACTTTTGACATTGTATCCTATATAACAAAATGTTTGCAATAGTACATGATTTAGCTATGAAAACAATGCTAATATAGAATGACCTAGGAGAACACAGAGGAAAATGGATGTCTATTTTGTAAAATTTTGATCAATAAATTTAGCCTATAAGAATTTTTAAAGGACAAGGATTGATTAAATCATTAGTCAAAGTTGACTCTCATATTTCATGCCAACAGTATTCAGTGGGAGAAATTACAAATGATGAGTCGTGTCAAGACATAATTTATTATTTTTAAGTAGAGTATGTCCTGATCACTTAAATTCGACCCAAATAAGAGCATGGCAACTCAAAAGTTCAAAATTTATATAGACATGTATTCATCTTGACTACCATATGAATTCTCCCATGCCATTACAACCAATTATTAAAGCTTCAACTAACCATGGACTTTGTTGACATCAAAAATCCTAATTCATCAACTAACCACAAATTCATCCTAACTAATACTAATTATTGCACCCACTGGATAGAGGCTCGAGCATCCAAAAATTGCACAACAAAGGTCATGATCCAATTCCTTAGAGATAATAGTTTGACCAAGTTTTGAGATATCATATGCTCTGATATCTGATAATAATCATGCTTTCTCTTCTTTACAATTTTCTGAATAGGATTATGATAATAAGGTAACTCTAAAATTTTCTTTTAATCACTATCCTCGAGGTAATGGAGTAGCAAAATCAACTTAAAAAAAACTTCTAGATATAATTAAGAAAAAAATGGATAACAATTCCAGATATTGGTATAATAAATTGATATTTGAATTATGGTTAGACAAAACAATTATTAAAGCTTCAACTAACCATCACTAACCAATTATTAAAGCTTCAACTAACCATTACAACCAATTATTAAAGCAATAATTTTAATAGTTCTTCGAAGAGACCTTAGAATATCCTTAATAGTCTTCATCTCACTTTTTAGGGTCCACTATTTTCAAATCTTCCTCCATATTCTACATTTTCTTCTCTTGTTCATGGGACAAAATCTGAATACCAACCAAATCTCATTGCATAGAAAAGAGCTTCTAGAAATAAAATATATGGGGAAAACTAGAATGGACCTTAACTCACCCACCTCACTCCAAATTTCAATATGAAACCATCAACCAGAAGCTTCCCTAGGAAAGAAGAGGTATGCAACCCAATAACATCTATTTTCCCAAGAATTTCCCTACAATCAATTCAAGGAAGGCTACAATTTAACATAGAGGAATCAACACCAATAGAAAAATAGAGAGGTATTGGAATGAAGTGAGTAATTAGTAAGAAATATTTCTAATTCATAATTGCAATACATTATGGTAAAAAGAGAGTCGAAAGACACAAACAAGGCATGAGTCAAATTTGAAAGGAAGACATGGGGATACTTCTGAAGTAGCCACCTCATCTTGTGAATCTAGAAATCAAAATTTGTGGTACAAAAAACCATGATATGAGGATAAAAACTACTCATTACCTAGATATTCTCGAAATAAGAGGTAAAGGGGGACACATTTTCAAGAGGTACTTCTTGAAAGAGTTGTTAGGGGACCATGATTACTATTTTAACTCTAATGAAGGACACTAGTGATGAGAGACTAATAGATTTTATAAGCTCACCATTAAAGGATGCTTAACTCAGATACTCAGTCATTGATAAAAAATCCTTTGCTTTGATCAAGTCTATGAAGAACTTTTGACATTGTATCCTATATAACAAAGTGTTTGCAATAGTACATGATTTAGCTATGAAAACAATGCTAATATAGAATGACCTAGGAGAACACAGAGGAAAATGGATGTCTATTTTGTAAAATTTTGATCAATAAATTTAGCCTATAAGAATTTTTAAAGGACAAGGATTGATTAAATCATTTGTCAAAGTTGACTCTCATATTTCATGCCAACAGTATTCAGTGGGAGAAATTACAAATGATGAGTCGTGTCAAGACATAATTTATTATTTTTAAATAGAGTATGTCTTGATCACTTAAATTCGACCCAAATAAGAGCATGGCAACTCAAAATTTCAAAATTTATCTAGACATGTATTCATCTTGACTACCATATGAATTCTCCCATGCCATTACAACCAATTATTAAAGCTTCAACTAACCATGGACTTTGTTGACATCAAAAATCCTAATTCATCAACTAACCACAAATTCATCCTAACTACTACTAATTATTTCACCCACTGGATAGAGGCTCGAGCATCCAAAAATTGCACAACAAAGGTCATGATCCAATTCCTTAGAGATAATAGTTTGACCAAGTTTTGAGATATCATATGCTCTAATATCTGATAATAATCCTGCTTTTTCTTCTTTACAATTTTTTGAATAGGATTATGATAATAAGGTAACTCTAAAATTTTCTTTTAATCACTATCCTCGAGGTAATGGAGTAGCAAAATAAACTTAAAAAAAAACTTCTAGATATAATTAAGAAAAAAATGGATAACAATTCTAGATATTGGTATAATAAATTGATATTTGAATTATGGTTAGACAAAA
>JAQPPZ010012899.1:0-64314 GCA_028583015.1 Wollemia nobilis
TGAGTTTTTGTCAATAGGGATATTCATGAAGAATATTTTGCTTTTCACAAAATTAATATTTTTTTCTTGGTAGTTCAGAATAATATTGATAAATTTAGCTTCTAGAATAGACAATAGGGTAGCCAAAATGGTGTCATCAACAAACTACTAGTGGGTGATGGGGTTGAGGCCATGTTGTTACCATTGTACAACTTACCCCAATTGGGGACCCACTTGAATTTTTGGTTTTAATTTGAGATTTTTGCTTGCATCAAGACCTTTGAAAAAATTTGCTCACATTGAGAATTTTAACATTTTGATTACATTGAGGTTTTAAAATTGTTGAAATTTTTGCATCTTAAAGACTTGGATTTAATTGCAGTGATTTGGATTGAATATTTATATATTTTTTTGGGAGGGGGGTGGAATTTATTCAAAATCTAAAACAATACATTCCACAAGTATTTCCAAGTGATCCAAGCCAACACATCATAAAAAATACAATAAATCCACCAAGGAAATCCATGGATCATTCTAACAGTAACTTAGACAAGATACAAGAACCCATGACAATCAAGTTCCTCCACCTTGAAATTATCTTTCTTGGTCCTCTTGAATTAACTGATTAAGGAGTCTAGATTTATCCTGATCAAGATCGTTCTATCTATAAAATTTCTAGTAATGGAATCCTTCATAAGCCCACTTCACCGAACAATCATCCACTCCATTCCATTCTCTTGGGATATGAAGAAAAAAAATTCAATAAAATTCCTAAGAAAGCTCAAAATCTATTTCACTATTCTAGCTATAAACCAGAAAGCATCCTAAAAATGCTTATTTTTCATAAGAGGCACCACTATCATGGAATAATATTCACAAATAACCCTTCTCCATCCCAAAGAAAAAGTTATTTCCAATGCAAGGGGAATTGCCAATGCTTCCATATGATTATTCAAATGAATTCCCTTGTACACAGAGAAAAAGAGGTGGGCTACACCCTCACTATCATGATAAATTCCTCCTATACCAACATTACCTGGGTTACCCTTGGAAGAACCATCCGTGTTTATTTTGATAACACCCCTAGGGGGGACTCCACTTTCTAGATCTATTGACCTTCAATGAATCAATCCCCCTAACAGGATCTCTATTTATAGGTGATGATGATAAAAAAATATCCAATCTATTGATAATCTACCAGTCAAAGGAAGTAAGAGGAGAACTCATAACACACTTGGCCTCAATAGTATACTTAACCATCCTTTTGACTCTGAGCCATACATGTAAGGCTTCGAGTTGACATCCTTGAAAAATTATTCAGTTTTGTTCCAACCAAATATACCAAAATATGAAGGAAGTACCAAAATTCCAGGCAATTTGAATACATGAAGCAAAGATAGGAGGTCTACCCAAGCTTTCCAAAAACTCAAAAATAGAAGTAGCATGGATGATGGGCCTTTTATAGATCTGCCACCGCAAGATTTAGACCTCCAGGGAATATGAGCATTGGAATAAAATATGAGAAATGGTTTCTTCATTCTTTCTACAAATAAAACATAGTGAAGGGCCCTAAAAACCTCTTTTCTAAATATTATTCCAAGTTGAACATTTATTTTGACATAAAAGCCAAAAGAAAAAATTACATTTGGGCCAACCAAACTTATTCCAAATCTTTATTAAGTCTAGGTGCTTTACATTTTTTCATTTGAAAACCATCACTTTAAGTTCCTCCATCAATATGGGGTCCATTAGCATCTTATTCATATCATTAGAGACCATCCTAATAATACAATCCAAAATAAGCCTCATATTAATAGCATCATGAGGACCCTAATAAGATAAAAGAGAGGATAAGAACCTGACTACTTCATTAGATATATCTTCAAAGTATGAGAGATTTTCCCCCTGATCAGAAGTAAGTGATACTATAGCATTACCATTCGTGTGGTCTTTAACCGAATTATGAAAAATAGGTGTTTCCATCCCCTTCCAACAACCAGTCAATATAAGATTTTTGATTCCAAAAAATATCCTCACAAAGCTCCTATTCAGCAAGCTGACTAGAAAGGGAAGCTTCCATTTCCAATAGATCCTTTGTCAATAATTCATCTTTAATTTGAAAAGTGATCTCCTCCAGGCTATCCTGTAGTTGCTTTTTATTCTAAAAAATATTTCCAAAAGAATTTTTTTTCCATTGCCTAAGTTTGAATTTGACAAAGTAGAGGCTTTTAAAAAAAGTAAACATAGTAGTGCCAAATTTGGGTTTCCCTTCAACCCACCACCTCTCCACATATTCATACAAATCATTATACCTAAGCCATATAAGTTGAAATTTGAAAGGCAAATTTCTTGGCAATGAGAATATTGAGGACTGAAAGAGAATGGGCCAGTGATCAGAGCCCCTCCAACCTAGAATATTTGAGAATGAAGTCTAGCTATCATCAAACCAACTATTTAAAGTAAGTAACCAATCCAATATTTTATAAATAAAATCCTTTCCACATCTTCTATTAGTACAAGTAAAGAGCCCATTTTAAGGCTTCACATCAACAAGATTAAGGAAAGAAATATTGTTTGACATCAAAGTAGAAGAAGGGCCCAAACACTCCACACCACCATTCTTCTCCTCTAGGGACATGATAGAATTAAAATCCCCAACCATAATCCAAGGAGTATTGGGATCAAGAGAGTGAATGAATCTAAGATGATTCCATAAGAAGATTCTACCTGATAAATCACTAGGAGCATACACATTAGATAGAAGAATAGAATATCCATACAAAGAGTAGGTAGCAACCATAGGGAGACAGTTCCTACTACCCACCCATAAAGAGGTAGTTAAGCTTTGTGGATCCCACAAACATGCATCACCATCTACTGAATCCTAGGCTCCAATAGCAAGACAATGACCACCTTTTCATATCTTAGAAGCAATTCTAACCATATATTCACAAGATAATTTTATTTCCTGGATGAAAACAATAGCAGGTCTATGATATCTAATCAAATTTTGAGTATATTTTTGTCTAGGGATGCTTCCCAAAACCCTAAAATTCTAAGATATCACTTTCATTTTGAGGGAATAGAGAAGTGAGAATCTAATGTCTTAACAACACTAGATTCAACTAAGCATTCCCCTGTCAATTTCACTTTTTTATTGATCCTTATTTCTTATTGATTTTACCATCTTCTCCACCCCCACCTTTTTTGATAGTTTTTGGTTGAATACCTAACATAGTAGAAACTTTATTTTTCATTTCCTCTCTGACAATTCTATCCTTAGAGGGTTCAAACCTAGTCTCATCCTCATTTTTCTCAATCAAGTTTTCAGCCAAAGGGAATGATCAAGAACTTTATCAAGACAATCCCACTCCTCTTTGGAATTATCTTCATTTCTTACAAGAGGGTTAGTAGGCACCACCCCTACCTTATCATAATTTTATATTTTAAAATAAGTATTTAAGAAAGAAAAAGTACTTGGATCTTGAATACAAGCATCCATATTGCCTCCATTCTAGACTTTATCCTCAACATGTGGCTCCTCAAAAGTCTCAAGCACATCAAATTTGTTACCAAAACCTCACTTCCCAACACATTTATTCTGATGAAAAAAATGTCTAGATATTGAATGAGACTTAAAAGGAATAAATCCATCAGAACTGGGTATATCATTAACCATATAATATTTTCCTTTTGCATTTGTAGATGCATCTTGAAAGTTATATGAAGAGGATGAAGGCTAAGAATTCACTTTTTTACAATTTCTCTGAAGATGCTCATATTCATGGCATATGCAACATAGAAATGGGAGAGATTCATAATCTAAATGTTGGACCCAAGACATGTTTCCCAGTTTAATATCCAATTATTTAGGTCATAGATTATTCATTTCTACTTCAACATAGAATCGTGCAAAAGAAGCAAATTTTTTATCCAAATGTTAGTCTTACAATGGCACTGAGAGGGGGGGGTGAATCAGTGCAGCTAATTAAAAATTTAAATCTTCATCTCTTAATTTAGAACTAATGAATGCTTAAAACCAGATGCAGCAAGTGTAACAAGATAGCAACACATAACACAAGATTTAATGAGGTTCACCGACTTTGGCTACTCCTCAAAAATAGACTGCTTGGACTCCCATCCAAATCCAGCCTTTACAAAGCACCAACTTCATAATCAGTTTACCGACACCCACTTGGAAGGAGCACCAACCCCTAATTTATCCGCACCAACAGAAAGGAGCACCAACCCCTGATTTACCAGCACCAACTAGAAGGAGCACCAACCCCTGATTCCAAGCACCAAATTGGATTTCTATTTTGAATCTTAGATTAACATAAATATGCCTTCACTTTTACAAGATCCTTACTGGTCTATTGCTCATCCAACCTCTCTTTCAATTTAGGAAACACATATTCCTTCTGCGCACTTGCTACCGCACTCTCTTAGTCATGCTCTATCAGCTGCACTCTTTCTTCACCACTCTTCTCTCAGCAGTGCTCTCTGTCATTTTTTGTAGCACTTCTCCTCTATATGGTGGCACTTTTCACTATGGGCAGCTTACTAACTTCTCCACGCATCGGCCCTTTTATAGTTCTCTTCCTTCACTTCTTACGTCTCTACCTTTATCTCATTTTGTCATGCTTTCTCAACTGCGCTCCTTCTGCCACACTCTCTCTGACACGCTCTGTCTTTCAGCCGCTCTCTTTATATACATCCTTTTTCATAGCTCTATCCCTCTACTCAGCAACACGCTGCTCTTTTTACCCATACAGAGCTCAATGCTCTCTTTCAGCACATAATCACAACCTACTTTTCTCAGCACATTTATTCTTTTATCAGTGGCACCTTCCCTCTTTATGGCGGCACACTTTTCAATTCTGAGCAACACTTTACTTTTGCACGCAACTACCCTCGTGGCACATTTACTCTTTTAGTAGCAGCACTTTAACTCTTTACGGTGGCACTCCTTTCAATTCTGAGCCACACTTTACTTCTGCATGTAACTGTCCTCGCAACACATTTACTCTTTTAGCAGCGGCACTTTAACTCTTTATGGTGGCACTCTTTTCAATTCTGAGCCAAAATTTTTCTTCTGCACACAACTACCCTTTTATAACAATATTTTCATCTTGAAACCCTAAGTCTTCTGTAACTTTCATAATCCCACATGCAGCCTATTAATAACCACTCATGTAAGTAAATCCTTTTTGACACACTATTCTTATACGCAACCTATTAATGGATTTATCTCTTTAATTGGGATTCTCGGTATAGCCATCGCTCGACGAATTGACTCCGTAATGGACCCTATAACTACAGTAATGACTTTTGTTTATTGTCACTGTAACTGCCCCTGTACCTTCCATTCTAACTTTAGTTTACTGTTCTTATTCTAGCTGCATGATTTTCTTTTGCATCGTCCCCTGAACTACCGTATGACTTCAGTTAACTCTTCTTATTTTAGCTACATGTATTTCCTCTGCAATTGCATCTGTAACTATCATTTTCCTTTAGTTAACTTTACTTCGGCTGGGTTCTTCTTTTTGCATGGTGAAAAACAATATGTCGCGATATCGCGACATTTTTGCCCTTTTGAATTTTTCTTGGTCATTGACCATGAAAACATAACATGTCATGATATCACGACACTTTCTGCCTCCTTGTCCTCTTCTTCGCTTGCACCAGCGAAAACACATGTCGCGATATTGCGACACTTTTTGCCTCCATACACTCTACTTGGCTTGCACCAGCGAAAACATGACATGTCACAAAATTGTGACACTTTTCGCTTCTTTGCACTCTTCTCGGCATGCACCAACGAAAACATGACATGTCACGAAATCGTGACACTTTTGCTGCCTTGTGCCTTTCTCTACCTTTCACCTATGAAAATGGAACATGTCACGAAATCATGACACTTTTGCTGCCTTGTGCCTTTCTCTGCCTTTTGCCTCGTGAAAATGGAACATGTCACGAAATTGCAACACTTTCGCTGCCTTGTGCTTTTCTTTGCCTTTCACCCACGAAAATGGAACATGTCACGAAATCATGACACTTTTTCTGCCTTGTGCTTTTCTCTGCTTCGGGTCACGAAAACCCGACATGTCACGATATCGCGACATATTTTCTCCTTAGCACTTTTCTTTTGCAAATTGTCATGAAATCATGACACTTTTCTTTGCGAGCTCTTTCTCTTGAACCTATCACAAAATCGTGACACATTTTCGTCTGTACTATCTCTCTTGCAAATTGTCGTGAAATCGTGACACTTTTCTTTGCGAGCTCTTTCTCTCGAACCTGTCGCAAAATCATGACACATTTTTGTCCGTACTGTCTCTCTTGCAAATTATCATGAAATCATGACACTTTTCTTTGCGAGCTCCTTCTCCCCGAACATGTCGTGAAATCGTGATAGTTTTCTTTGCTTGCACCTTTTCTCCGAACATGTCACAAAATTGTGATAGTTTTCTTTGCTTGCGCCTTCTCTCTGAACATGTCACAAAATCATGACAGTTTTTCTTACTTGCCTTCTTTTCTTCCAACATGTCATGAAATTGCAACAGTTTTTCTTGTGCTTTCTCTCTCTTCCAACATGTCATGAAATCGTGACAGTTTTCCTTGCGCTTTCTCTCTCTTCTAACATGTCGTGATATCGCGATAGTTTTCCTTTCTTCTCAACATGTCACGATATCATGACAGTTTTCCTTGTGCTTTCTCTCTCTTAAAACATGTTGCGATATCATGACAGTTTTTCCAACTTCTCAACATGTCGCGATATCGTGACAGTTTTCTTACTTGTCTTTTTCTTTGAGATTTTGCCTATGGGCCACTTTGATCTTCTTGGAAATTCACTGTGCATGCTCTGTATGACCTCTAAAATCCTATCCACTGTATCAGAATGGCTTCTAAACTTTTTTTCCACTACATCAACCGATCTATCTATCTGTGTTGACAACAATGACAATACCACTTTGGTTTTCTTGGAAATTCACTGTGCATGCTTTGTATGACCTCTGAACTCCTGTCCACTATATCAGAATGGCTTCTAAACTTTCTATCCACTACATCAACCGATCAACCTGACTGTGTTGACAACAATGACAATACTTTTGCTGCACCTTGCTCATCAATCTCCCCCTTTGGAATTGTTGGCAACACACATGCAATTTCTTGTGATTATTCTCCCCCTTTACCAATAATACCAAAGGGCTGCTGTAGACTCCCCTTGAGTCCATGCACAACATTCTTAGGCAATAATTATTACAGTTAGTAGAAATCACAAACATGAGCAAAAAGATAATCAAATACTTAAATGCTCCCCTTGAGACCAAGACCACTTCATTTCACTATTTGACAACATCATGATAAGCATAATAGGCATCAACAATATCAATAATGTGAATAGCAGTAATAATGAGTGAATGACACCATCACCGTCAGCTTCTCCAATACAATGTGTGTAGGAACATGACTGGACCACTGTCTTCTGTGCAACTACCCTCTGTTGTTCTGCAATCTCAAACTTGTCCACTGTTAATGAAGGCATACAATGTTCGAATATATCCAACTTTTGTTCTGCATATGCATCTTAGATATTCTCAACAAGCTTGAACCCTTATGACAGCTGTTTGTCTCTCTAAAAATTTGTACTCAATTTGTATTGAAGTAACTTCCTACTCATGTAGCCGCTTTGAATGTAATAGTAAAATGTGAGCTTTCAGATTTTCCACGTGACTTAATTGTATTCACCAAACAGAGCATCAACCCTCTGTTGTTCTTTTGGATACCATACCCCATGCACCATAGTACCCTTGAGGTACCGAAGAATCCTCTTCGCTGCTGTCACATAAAACTGTTCAAAACTAAAAAAGTTTTTTGAGACCGTTTTTTGAGAGTCATAACTTTCTACTGGGGTCTCCAGTCGAGACAAACCTTGGAACATTGATTCATAGTATATCCAAGTACCTTTAGTTCAAATTTTAGCATCTGAATCTTCCCGGATTGCTTGGAATTATTCCTGCAAACAACCCTCCTACGCTGATTTGGCACCAAAAAAAATTGTCGAGTGACTCACACTTGTACCAACTTTTGTCCAATGTTTTACCGACACTGCAATTCCACTGTCAACTCTATGCAGGCACCAAACACTGTACCACTGCACAACCAAATCCCTTTTTATATTTACAACTTGATCTATGTTTTCTACAGTCATCGCTGGTCACACTTTACTTTCAATTGAGCAAATCAGGAGAAGACATTTAGTCAAACACTTCATGGCCAACCATGGTGCACCTTACTCAACCTCATACTTCGTAATCTCGGATTGGCATTTTATCAACAGTTAAAACAAAATTGTCTGTTATAAACCGACACTTTGAACATAGTAAGAACTATCAACTGAACAACAATGACGTATAACAATACTACCAATGGTGACAATTCTCAATTTAATCATCACCCTTCATGACACTTCCACACAATGACATGAACTGACAACACACTTGAAAACTATACAACAATAACCCGACTGCTTTCCTTTCATCCTCAAATAACCAAACACATACATAGGAGAATTAAAATAAGACTTTAAGATTGCTCCCCCTGAGGATGTGCCACCTGGAGTGGCTTAGTGCAATAGCGGAGTAGTCTCCTTCAGTCCAAGGAGACACGATTCCCTTTCTTCTGTCTTTCTCCAGACTTTCTTGAACTTGGGCTTGAGTTTTTCAACTACATCCCTATTTTGCACCTTTTTGTGAACTTGAACATTCTTCTTGCGTAGTTGTTTCTTGTGCATCCTTGATGGTTGATTATTTTCCTTTCTTTTATGCACATGATATGTTCTCTGCCTATGTTGCATTCTTTGTGTCTGATGAAATCTACGGTCTTGCCTTAGATTAGATACAGACGTGCTCGGACAAAACCTTGCTATGTGCCCATGACCATTACATTTAAAACATTGCACATGATATGTCCCCTTTCTGTGTTGCACTCTTTGTGTCTGATGAAATCTACGGTCTTGCCTTAGATTAGATACAGAAGTGCTTGGACAAAACCTTGCTATGTGCCCATGGCCATTACAATTAAAACATTGCACATGGTGTTCACTTAGAGAAGCAGATGTATTTCTATCAGCATAACTCTTTGATCTATTATTCAATCCACAATAAATTGCCTTGTGACCGTAATGATTGCATCTAAAACAATAGCCATTAAAAGCATTATTATGAATAGAATGGGAGTGATAAAACCTCTTTTGTTCTGGTTGCTTTGTTGTAGATCTCCTTTGATATTTTCTTTCTTTTGAGGATTCAGCTTCAAACTTTTCTTGCTTTGATTTTTCAACAGTGAGCTTCTTCTTTTCTGCACATTTGGAAGATGAAGGTTGTTCTGCTTCCACCTTTTCTTGCTTTGATCCTTTAACTGTGAACTTCTTCTTCTCTACATATTTGGAGGATGAAGGTTGTTCAACTTCATATCCAAGACCACGCTTATCCGTGGAACTTCTTTGTTGGCTTATCATTTTTTCTAGCAACTCTGTGCTATTCTCAAATTTGAGATTTGTATTGGATTTTTCTAGTTGTTTCTTCAATAAAACAATCTCTTCTTCTTGTTTGCATCAAACAGTCTCTTTCTCATTGATCTGAGACCTGAGGATTTCTTCAACCCTTTTGGACTCTTCTACTTGCAGCTTCAGATTACTAACAACTTTGTTAGATTCTTCTTCACGTTTGCTATATGCATCGACCTTATCATCCAGTTGTGTCTTCAAGGCTTCTTCTATTTTCTTGGCCTTTTGAAATTGTAAGAAAATATCTTCAATCTCATTCCCATATTCTTCCAACTTCTTGGACAGTCTTTTGTTCTTTTTCTATTCTATACTCAACTCTCCTTCAAGATCTACTTCACCCTCATAGATTTCATCACATGCTTCAAAGTTCACTCCTGTCTTTTTTGGTTCAATTTTCTCTTCCACAGGAACTGAAACTAACTAAGATGCCTTATTGGAGGAGGATCTATTCTTCTTACCCATTGTGTACTAATCCAAGATCAACCCTAACTGATTTAGCCTTAACTGGGAACTTGGCTCTGATACCAATTGTTAGTCTTACAATGGCACTGAGAGGGGGGGGTGAATCAGTGTAGCTAATTAAAAACTTAAATCTTCATATCTTAATTTAGAACTAATGAATGCTTAAAACCAGATACAACAAGTGTAACAAGATAGCAACACATAACATAAGATTTAACGAGGTTCACCAGTTTTGGCTACTCCTCAAAAATAGACTACTTGGACTCCCATCCAAATCTAGCCTTTGCAAAGCACCAACTTCACAATCAGTTTACCAGCACCCACTGGAAGGAGCACCAAACCCTAATTTATCTGCACCAACAGAAAGGAGCACCAACCCCTAATTTACCAGCACCAACTGGAAGGAGCACCAACCCCTGATTCCAAGCACCAACTTGGATTTCTATTTTGAATCTTAGATTGACATAAATATGCCTTCACTTTTATAAGACCCTCACTAGTCTATTGCTCATCCAACCTCTCTTTCAATTCAGGAAACACATATTGCTTCTACGCACTTGCTGCCACACTCTCTTAGTCACGCTCTATCAGCTACGCTTTTTCTTCACCGCTCTTCTCTCAGTAGTGCTCTCTATCATTTTTCACAGCACTTCTCCTCTATACAGTGACACTTTTCACTATGAGCAACTTACTAACTTCTCCATGCAACGGCCCTTTTATAGTTCTCTTCCTCCGCTTCTTATGTCTCTACCTTTATCTCATTTTGCCGTGCTTTCTCAGTCGTGCTCCTTCTGCCACACTCTCTCTGACATGCTCTGTATTTTAGCCGCTCTCTTTCTATACATCCTTTTTCATAGATCTATCCCATTGCTCTACAACATGCTACTCTTTTTACCCGTACAGAGCTCAACGCTCTCTTTCAGCACACAATCACAACCTACTTTTCTTAGCACATTTATTCTTTTATCAGTGGCACCTTCCCTCTTTATGACAGCACACTTTTCAATTCTTAATAGCACTTTACTTCTACATGCAACTTCCCTCGTGACACATTTACTCATTCAGCAGTGACACTTTAACTCTTTACGATGACACTCCTTTCAATTCTGAGCCGCACTTTACTTCTGCACGCAACTGCCCTCGTGGCATATTTACTCTTTCAGAAACGGCACATTAACTCTTTACGACGACACACTTTTCAATTCTAAGTAAAACTTTTTCTTCTGTACGCAACTGCCCTTTTATAACAATAATTTCATCTTGAAACCCTAAGTCTTCTGTAACTTCCATAATCCCACATGCAGCCTATTAATAGCCACTCCTATAAGTAACTCCTTTCTGACACACTATTCTTATACACAACCTATTAATGGATTTTTCTCTTTAATTGGGATTCTCGGTATAGCCATGGCTCAACGAATTGACTCCGTAACGAACCCTGTAACTGCAGTAATGACTTTTGTTTACTATCACTGTAACTGCCCTTGTACCTTTCATTTGGAATTTAGTTTACTATTCTTATTCTAGCTGCATGATTTTCTTCTGCATCGTCCCCTGAACTGTCGTATGACTTCAGTTAACTCTTCTTATTTTAGTTGCATGTATTTCCTCTACAATTGCATCTGTAACTGTCGTTTTCCTTTAGTTAAATTTACTTCGGTTGGGTTCTTCTTTTTGCATGGCAAAAAAAAATATGTCGCGATATCATGACATTTCTACCCTTTTGACTTTTTCTTGGTCGTTGACCGCAAAAACATAAAGTGTCACGATATCGCGACACTTTCCACCTCCTTGTCCTCTTCTCGGCTTGCACCCGTGAAAACACAACATGTCGCGATATCACGACACTTTTTGCCTTCGTACACTCTACTTGGCTTGCACCAATGAAAACATGACATGTCGTGAAATCATGACACTTTTCGCTTCTTTGCACTCTTCTCGGCATGCACCAGTGAAAACATGACATGTCATGAAATTGTGACACTTTTGCTACCTTATGCCTTTCTCTACCTTTCGCCCGTGAAAACGAAACATGTTGCAAAATCGTGAAACTTTCATTGCCTTGTGCCTTTCTCTGCCTTTCGCCCACAAAAATGGAACATGTCGTGAAATAGTGACACTTTCACTGCCTTGTGCTTTTCTCTGCCTTTCACCCGCAAAAATGAAACATGTCACAAAATCGCGACATTTTCGTTGCCTTCTGCTTTTCTCTACTTCGGGTCATGAAAACCCGACATGTCATGATATCGCAACATATTTTATCCTTAGCACTTTTCTTTTACAAATTATCATGAAATCACGACACTTTTCTTTGCGAGCTCTTTCTTTCGAACCTGTCGCGAAATCGCGACACATTTTTTTCCGTACTATCTCTCTAGCAGATTATCGTGAAATCGTGACACTTTTCTTTGTGAGCTCTTTCTCGCAAACCTGTGATGAAATCGTGACACATTTTTGTCCGTACTATCTCTCTTGCAAATTGTCATGAAATCATGAAACTTTTCTTTGCGAGCTCCTTCTCCCCGAACATGTCACAAAATTGTGACAATTTTCTTTGCTTGTGCCTTTTCTCCAAACATGTCATGAAATCGTGATAGTTTTCTTTGCTTGCACCTTCTCTCCAAACATGTCATGAAATCGCAACAGTTTTCTTACTTGCCTTCTTTGCTTCCAACATGTCATGAAATCGCGATAGTTTTTCTTGCGCTTTCTCTCTCTTCCAACATGTCACGAAATCGTGATAGTTTTCCTTGTGCTTTCTCTCTCTTCTAACATGTCATGATATCATGACAGTTTTCCTTTCTTCTTAACATGTCATGATATCGTGATAGTTTTCTTTGTGCTTTCTCTCTCTGAAAACATGTCACGATATCGTGACAGTTTTTCCAGCTTCTCAACATGTCACGATATCATGACAGTTTTCTTACTTGTCTTTTTCTTTGAGATTTTGCCTATGGGCCACTTCGGTCTTCTTGGAAATTCACTATGCATGCTCTGTATGACCTCTGAACTCCTATCCACTATATCAGAATGGCTTCTAAACTTTCTATCCACTACATCAACCGATCTATCTGTCTGTGTTGACAACAATGACAATACCACTTTGGTCTTCTTGGAAATTCACTGTGCATGCTCTGTATGACCTCTGAACTCCTGTCCACTGTATCAAAATGGCTTCTAAAATTTCTGTCCACTACATCAACCGATCAACCTAATTGTGTTGACAATAATGACAATAATTTTTCTGCACCTTGCTCATCACCAAATTTTGGTGAGATGAGCCAACTGGTTTCCCAATAATATCTGCAATAGAATGAATAATATTTAGCCTCTAATATTCCATAGGAAATTGTGGCAAATAGACCCACACAGTAATAATAGAAGGCCTCTCCTCCACAATATTAAATCCTAAATTCTAGGGTTTGATAAATAATCCATACTGATTGTGAAAGTAAGGACCCCCCTCGAACACTTTACTATGATCTGCCATACAGGATAACACCACAATAAAATACCCATTAGATGTAATAATAATCTCTAGATCACCTTTAGGGCTCAAATTTCTCCTAATTTAGTTTTCTAAAAAAGGCATAGGAATTCTGAGACCCATGAATTTGTAGATGAGCGCATGCTTAGACAAATATAAAACATCATTTGTAACAAAATCATAACCGATAACCAAGATAGGATGATAGTTGCTTTTCTCCAAGAATAAATTATTCTTCGGCTTCAAATTCAAATAAAAATTAGAAATATATTCAAGGGTTGCATGCAGCAAAAAAATCATGGCATTTGCATGGTCAGAAGAAGATTATCCTTATTCAAAACATCCTTAAAAGATAAAGATTGGGGGTCACCAAGACCCCATGAAGCTGCCATATCTAAAGCAAAAATACAACACCTGAATATTTATATTTTAATTGCATTATTCCAAATTAATTATTTCAGAAAATTCAAATCCAATAGTCTATCCTAAGGTTTGAAATTAATTAAATTCAATTTGTAGGGTTAATTGATTTTCACTATCTTGCTCTATTTTTTGATGTAAAATTAAAATGCCATATATTTTGAGTAAAAGATTTGTTTTGGGTGATTAAAAGTCTAGTGGGAATATTTTGAAAATATCTTCCCATTGATATCAAATTTGTATATTTTCAAACAAGAATTTCTTTCCAAAAATAATAGTTTCTTATCGTAATCTGTGAACTTATAAATGTGATATATCATGATCCATAATGAATTTTTGACTTATCTTAGAATATTTGGATACCCATTTGGCCCATTTAGATACTAGAAAAATATTGGTAAATTTTGAGCAATTTAATTTTGACCTATTTTTCAAGTCACGTGAATAAAGTAGGTGAAATCCTGACAATGAACATTACAAAAATTCACTGGGTTCAATGGAATATAATGAGAAATACATAAATATATTTGATAATAAAGAAAAAAATGATCCACTCCTTTGTATAAATGAACTAAAAATTCATTGGCACACCTCTCAATGCATGAAGTGCATGTTATCCCGAGTTTAGGTTAAAATCAACGAATCTTTGTTTTGCAAGAAATTGGACTCAAAACAAATTCATGGACCTTACAAAGAAAAGAGAAAAAAAAAAATTGTGGACCTTACAAAGGAAGGAGAGAAAACAAAAATTTGTGGACCTTACAAAGGAAAGAGAGAAAACAAAAATGTACGAATCTTACAAAGGAAAGAGAGTAAACAAAAATGCATGGACCTTGCAAAGGAAAGAAAACAAGGTTGCATAAGAGAATGAGGCTTCGAGAGAAATTCTTAACCTTCTTTGTAAATTGAGGGTAAACAAGGATGTTTTAAAAACAAGAATGCTCTAGAAAATAAGGTTTCACAATAAAATGAAGCTCTGGGAGAAATTCTTAAGCTTCTTTGTAAATGGAGTGCAAACAAATATGCGCTAAAAACATGAATGCTTTAGAAAATAAGGTTTCATGAGAAAATGAGGCTTCGGGAGAAATTCTTAAGCTTCTTTGTAAAGGGAGTGCAAACAAGGATGCACTAAAAACAAGAATGCTCTAGAAAACAAGGTTTCACGAGAAAATGAGGCTTCAGGAGAAAATTTTAAGCTTATTTGTAAATGGAGTGAAAACAATATTTCATGCATTCCTTTGTAAATTGATATTGTAGCGAATCACTCAAAATAACCAAGTATCGATAAAAATGTAAATTAACGGGAACGTGGATTTAAATATTCATTATATATTTTTTTTGATTGGTTGAAAGGGTGTTGAAAGGTCCCTGAACCTTGTACAAGAGGATTTACATGAATTCAAGATCGACCGAGATGGTCCAAGAACTAAAGATCAAAGAGCGAGCAAACCTCCACACGAGGAAAGGTGTCACGAAATCGCGACCAGTTTGGTGATGTCGTGAAATCGTGACAAGTTGCACCATTGCAGCCAGGAGAAGAAGGGATGTCACGAAATCGTGACAAGAAGCGCCATCAAAGCTGAAGGAGGGAAGGTGTCACGATATCATGACATGTTGCAAGGTTGCTACCAGAAGAAAGGAAGTGTCACGATATCGCGACATGTTGATAGGTTGGAGCCAGAAGAGAAGAAGAGTCGCAAAATCATGACATGAAGCAAAATCGCGACCGGGCAGAAGAGGTGTCGCAAAATCACGACAAGAAGAGACATCGCATCCAAAGAAAAAAGGTGTCGCAAAATCGTGACAAGAAGTAAGACCGCTGCCGAAGAGAAGAGGTGTCATGAAATCGTGACAAGATGGAAGACCACTACCGAAGAGAAAAAGTGTCACAAAATCATGACATTTATGGAAGACCACTGCCGAAGAGAAAAGGTGTCGCGATATCATGACATGATGGAAGACCGCTCCCAAAGAGAAAGGGTGTCGCGATATCATGACAAGATGGAAGACCGCAGCTGAAGAGAAAAAGTGTCGCAAAATCATGACAAGATGGAAGATCGCAGTCGAAGAGAAAAAGTGTTGCGATATCGCGACAAGATGGAAGACTGTTGCCAAAGAGAAAAAGTGTTGCGATATCATGACAAGATGGAAGACCACATCCAAAGAGAAAAAGTGTCATGAAATTGCGACAAGATGGAAGACCGCAACCGAAGAGAAAAGGTGTCACGACATCGTGAAAAGATGGAAGACCGCTGCCAAAGAGAAGAAGTGTCACAATATCGCGACAAGATGGAATACCGTAGTCAAAGATAAAAAGTGTCACGATATCGCGACATGTTGTAAGAACGCGCCCGAAGAGAAAAAGTGCCGCGATATCGTGATTAGTTGAAAAAATGCTCCCGAAGAGAAAAAGTGTCACGATATCGCGACATGTTGCAAAAATGCGGCCAAAGAGGAAAAGTGTCGCGATATCGTGACATGTTGCAAAATCATGGCCGAAGAGAAAAAGTGTCACGATATCGTGACATGTTGTAAACCCACAGCTGGAGAGAAAAAGTGTCGCAATATGGCGACATGTTGCAAGACCACATCCGAAGGAGAATAAAGTGTCGCGATATCACGACAAGAAGCAACCTTGTGGCCAGAGGGAAAAGGGATGTCACAAAATTGTGACATGCTAAAATTTCGTGGCCAACGGTGAAAGATGTCGCAATATCATGACAAGTTACCCAAACATGGCCAAAGGGGGAAAAGAAGGAATAAAGGCCACGAAAACTCAACTAGTTCCAAGAGCAAACAAACCCAGTCCCCTGCCAACCACTCACATTGTGCAGACATTGGTACTTGTAGAAGCGTCCCTTAGGCCAATGGGAAAGGAGTCTCTCCAAACATGAATGTCAGATTCACCAACTCCCTTATTAGCAAGCCAGTCCGTAGCTTTGTTTCCTTCCCAGTACTGATGCTTACTGACTAATTCTGGGTAAATGCCAATTAGTGCCTTGCATTCATGGAAGATCAAAGCAAGGGCCCAAGGAGGCACAACAGTCCCATTGAGCTAGTTGATACATTGCAGTGAGTCTCCTTCTATGATAATTTTATTGATGGTCAAGCCTTCCAAGAGGATCAAGCTTTGAAGCAAAGCCCGAGCCTCTGCCATATTGTTAGATTGAATTCCCAGGTTCTGGGAAAAGGCCAAAATTATTTCTCCTTTGTGATTTCTGAGAATTCCTCCTCCGCCAGCTGTGCCTGGGTTGCCTTTGGCCGCACCATAAAAATTAAGCTTGTGCCATCCAGTAGGATGTAAGAACCACTTCATAATAGACCTGTCAACAGAAGTATGGGGTGTGGCAGAGAAATTGGAAATATTGAAAAATTTTGTTAGGTCCAATTCAAGGCCAGGAGGGGGGGTTTGGAAGACGAGACAAGAGAGGCATTCTCCGTAGCAAGGGCCAAGATTTTTGCAACAACAATCTTCTTATCAGTGGCTTGGTTTTTGAAAATTTTGGCATTTCTCTCAAGCCAAATCTGCCACAGGAAGATGTGAAGGCAAGCTTGCCACATGAATTTAAGTTGATTGCTCTTGAAAGGTCGGGGCCATTGCTGAAAAAGGAGGGGAATGGAATGAGGGAGGACTGTGGAGATGTCAAAGGTGTTAAGAACCTGGTTGAGCACTGCAAGAGAGAAGGGAAATTCCAAAAAAACATGCAAAGTTGACTCACAAGCGTTTTTACACAGGATGCACCAATTGGGGATGAGTAACCCTCTTATTATCAAGTTGTCAGTGGTGAGGATTCTATTTTGGATGGCCAATCAGTAAAATAATTTGACTTTGGGAATGATCTTGGGAACCTAGACCTGATTACATAAGTCCCTACCATCATTTGGAGTTTCTTGACTGTAGTAAGCTAATTTAACAGTGAAATTCCCTGAATCTTCAAGGTTCCAGACCATGGAATCATCTTTGTGAGAGCTGGGGATGATGCAAGTCCTCAACAAGTTTTGTAACCGCCTGAGCGCCTCGGTGATATGCCTAGGCCCATTAAGATCTAGGTGTTTCCATTCAGGTCTTGTAATACCTGGGTTAATGAAATGACACACCTTATCTCCAAAGGTGGCTTCAATAACCGTCTTGAGCACTACAAGATGAGGATCTTGGCTGAGAGGTTTTTCACGGATCCACGGGTCATCCCAGAAACGAATGGTCATTCCAGTTCCAAGACACCACCTTAAGCCTTCCATGATGATCTTCCTTGTTTTGGTGACGCCATTCCAAAAATGAGATCCACTAGGAAGGTTGTGCTCTCCAAGAAAGGGAACCTGATGGAGGTACTTAGCTTTGATGATGTCAATCCAAGTCACTTTTTCATTGATGGTAAGTCTCCAAGATTGCTTTGCAATGAGGGCCATGTTCATCCGCTTGATGTCCCTGAATCCAAGTCCTCCATCCTTTTTCTTGGAACAGACCCTATCCCAGGAAACAAGTGAAAATTTATTCTTGTTTTCGTTTCCCGCCCAAAGGAATCTGCATTGAATTTGCTCAATTCTTTGATAGATGGAAGCTGGAGCTTTGAAGATAGATAAGAAAAAAATTGGAATACTTTGTAGGCAAGCCTTGACCAGAGTGGCTTTGGCTACCTAACTGAGCATTGAACTTTTCCAACCTGCAAGTTTCTTATTGAGCTGATCTAAAACAGGGTTCCACATAGCCGAGACCGATTTGCCATGGAAAAGCGGTAATCCGAGATAAGTAGTTGGAAGGTTCCCAATGATACACCCAAGGATCTTAGCAATCCTGTTTTGCCTGTGGATGGGAGTATTGAGAAAGTATAGCTTGCTTTTGCGGTAATTGACTTTCTGGCCATCCATGCGAAGTTGACTCACAGCATTATATTTTCATTAAGAGTGTGCATTTATATTTTTATTCATATAAGAGCACGGATTTGAATTTTCATTATATTTTCATTAAGAGAGCGCATTTTGGATTTTATTTGCATGAGTGTAGATTTGGTAAAATAAGGGTAATTGGAATTTTAAAAATTGAATATAATATTATGCCCTAAAATCAAATATCAAACCTTAGGGATATTTTAAAATTCAAAGAACCAATTAATTAAAATTAATTAATCATTGAAAAATCCAAATTTTAAACTATAAAAGAATTGATTAATTTAATAATTGAAAAATCAGAAGTTTACACCTTAGGAAAATTAATTAATTCATATTAATCATAATATTAATGTTCTAATCCTTACCTTTTCAAAAAATTGCAGAAAACATTATGGCGGGCGTGAATCTTCAATACAAGTACAACTAAGCATAATACTGGAAGGTGAAAGTTGAAAAGATTTTGGATAATAGAAAGTCATAGAAGATCTACAGTTGGAGAAACAATTACGGAAGGGTAACCGAATTAGAAGATGATACATCATCATTTACCATTGCAAACGATGGGTAGTTGGAGGATGTAAGACTATAAATAGCCATTGAAACCTTATTCCAAAGGGTTGGATGCAATTTAAGAGAAAGAATTTTAGGTATTTCAATTTTTCTTTGTTAGTTGGAGGAGCATTTGTTCCCTTGTTATGGTATTTAGAAATTTGTGAGGATAATAACATGTATCTAGCCATTCTAAAACTCTCTAATTCATGAATATATATATATATATATGGAAAACATCCCAGAAGGGATGCCACTTTTGGGTAAGACCCAAGGAGGTAGGGGTATCCATTTCGCCAAAATTCGTGAATATTTTAATTCAATGTAAAGTATGGAGATTTTTTATGTAATCTGTGCATGCTGATGGTGTTTGCATTTGAATTTATTTCTATATTGTGCTTCATTTTCCTTGAAGATGGCACCATCTTGTTCTTAGATTGTGTGATAAATAGTTGAGGCTAAGATTGGTTTAATTCATAATTGGAGGCGTTAGAAAAACACTTGCAAAGATTTGAATTCATTATGACTTGTTTGATTTTCTTTCCCTAACACTTATTTCATGCATTTTCTTAAAAAAATAGTTAAAATTAGGAGTAGATTAGCATAATTTTCATCTCTGAAGCTTGATTTCATAATGTTGTGTTTTACTCCTGCAAGTTTCAGATAAATGAATGATTGTAATGCTTTGGTGAATTTTGATGCTAAATGCTCATATCTTCATGATTTACTGTACAATTAAGCAAAGCCCTAAGTTCTTCATGTCAATACAATCAATTAATCATAACTATGGAAGAAGATATGGATGTTGATATGGAATACTGAAATATTTTCAAAGACTCAAACAAACTAGTACTATCAACCAAACTCACTTGACGGTTGTCTAACTTTCTTTAGGACCAATGTGTGTGCAAGTGAATTTCATGTACCAAATCTTGAGCATGGCAATGACCCTAGTCAATCAAGAACCCATGTGTGTGCATGTGAAGTTCATTAACCCATTATGAGTAAATTGGGTATGACCTGCTATGGGATGGACCAAGAAGCTAGCTTGCCCGTGTGTGCGGTCAGAGGTCTCCCTTTTTGGAAGAGAGACATGTCACCTCGCATGAGCTTACTCCACTGCAAGTCAAGCATCTATAGCCCTAGTGGAGACTCACTCCATATTCCATTGATCTGATATTTTAGGCCTTAGGGATGACTACATATCTTTCTAAGGGAAATGTAGTACAATCCTTACAACTTTAGGAATTTGTGGTGTGTGTATAGAAATTGTTAACTTTGGATAGAGTTTTGGGGAATCAGATTCTCAACCGAAGTGTGATGAGAATTTCACCCTATCCTTACTACTCTATATTTTGTGTTTATATTTCGAGAGCAACTATGATAGTGGTGAAAACCACTATTTTTTATTTTTGGACTATGTTGCAAATAGGACAAGCGAGGAATACCCATTTTCACTTCAAGGTGCTACCCAAGTATGGTATTATCCCTATTTTTCTCAAAATGTTTTTAATATGTGAAATAATGTGGTTGGTACAAGATTGTTTTTGGAATAAATCGACAATACTAAATATTTTCTTAATGTGAGAAAAGTGCTTTTGGTCCTAAAGAAAATTGGACATCTTTCTGGAGGCTGCTAGACACACTAGTAGTGGTTGAGTGAGTGAAAATTTTGGCTTTTTATGACTTTGGACAAATGGGATTGTTGGAGGGGATTGCATAAATGCTCCCAAATAGGTACCCCTAGTTGTGGAAACTTGAATTTTTGATTTGTCCATATCATCACCACTATAAATGATCATTGAACGTGGGATGGGATGAATGTGATATGCAAAATAAAAGAATGTAGTGGAATGCATGTGGGATGTAAAATGCAATTAAATGCATGTGGAATGTGTTTGGAATGGATGCAAGTGCAATTATGAAAATGCAGTATGTATGAATGCAATTTGAAAAATGCATCCTAAAATACCTATATGAAAATGCAGTATGTATGAATGCAATTTGAAAAATGCATCCTAAAATACCTATATGAAAATGCAATATTTATGTAATGGGAACATGCCTATGTGAATGATTTTTTTATTTATATTTTTAATTTTTAATTTTTTTATTTTTATTTTTTATTTTTAGCCATGTATATATACACATATAGAATATCATATTAACAATAAAATACCTTTAAATGGATAACATTAAGTGGTTTAGTTTTTTCTACTCCCTCTAAATCGGTAAGTCTATATGTACCATTACCCACTTTTTGAGTGATTATGTATGGACCTAACCAATTAGCCGCGAACTTGTCACAAAGGTGCGGTAAAGCATTGGTGTTTTATTGGTTCTCTTTAAGTACAAGATCCTCTAATTGAAATTCATGAAGATGGACTTTGTTGTTGTAAGCACGCTTGAGGCGGTCTTGATAAACTCGTAAGTGTTCTAGTGCATTGACTCGCCTCTCATCAAGAAGAGTGAGTTGGTCAAGACGTGCTTGTCTAGTTGTGTAATCATATATGAATTATTGGAAAGAAATTCACAATGAGGGAATCTCGAGCTCAAGAGGCATGATAGCTTTAGCTCCATAGATCAAGGAAAATGATGTTGCTCCTATTGACGTTCAGATGCTTGTTCGATAAGCCCAAAGTGCCAAAGGGATTTGTGTATACCAATATCTATGATTTTCATTAACTAATTTATTTAAAATAGTAATCAAGGTCTTGTTGGTAGCTTCGTCTTGTCAATTTGCTTATGGGTAATAAGGAGTCGAGAAACTATGTTGTATATTATATTTCTCGCAAAGTGCTCGAACATACTTGTTTTTGAAAGACTTACCATTATCAAAAATTATTTTAGAGGTAATACCAAAATGACAAATTATATGTTGGAGTATGAATTCCACAATTCGAGGTCCTGTCATACTGGTTAGAGGAATGGCCTCAACCCACTTTGTGAAGTATTCAGTGGCTGTGATGATGAATGTATGTTGTCTCGAGGAAGGAGGTGAAATTTTGCCAATTAGATCTAGGCCCCATTGTGAAAAGGACCAAAGGCTTTGTATAGGATGTAAATATTGTGATGGTATATGAGTTAAATTGGCATGTTCTTGACATTGCTTATAATTTTTGACATAGTTGCAATAGTCACATTCCATTGTGGGCCAATAATAACCCATGTGTAACAAACACTTTGCAATGGCCATCCCACTAAAATGACCACCACAAGTACCATCATGGGCCTCAATTATGGATTTTTGAGCCTCACTATATTTGAGACAACGAAGAAGGATTCCATAATAACCATATTTATACAACATGTCCCCAAGAGAAAAAATGGACTACTTTTTGCTTGAAAGAGCGTTTGGCAGACCGAGACATATCAGATGGGAGTGTTACAAATTTTAGAAAGGCCACTATTTTGCTTGACCAAGACTCATATGGTTCCGAATGGATAAAGCAAATGTCTTTTTCATCCTTAGGATCAGTACGAACAATGGTTGCTTTGGATATTGTGGAGATTATTAGGGTTTGTACCTCTCCTAAGTTGTATTTCAAAATCAATGATCCCAGAGAGGCCATTGCATTTACAAATATGTTAGTCGAATGAGGTAAGTTATCAATTTCATACCATTCAAATGTTGAGAGAAATTTCATTGCTACTTCATGATAAAGCTTAATGGTAGGTTCTTTGCATTGGTATTCTCCGATTACTTGTTTAACAACAAGTTGAGAATCACCAAATATTTTGATATGCTTGATACCCATAGTTATAGCTGATTGAATACCTAATATTAGGGCTTCGTAATCTGTAGTGTTATTTGTGCATGGAAAATCTAACTTGAATGATAAAGGGATGGGTATCCCTTGGGGTGTGTGAAAGACAACTCCAACACCTTGACCTTTCTCACACTTAGATCCATCAAATAATAAGGTGATATCAACGTCTTCTTATGGAATGACATCTTCTTCTAGTTCAATGACAAAAAATATCGAATCATCTGGGAGCTCTATAATCAAGGGATGATCACTAGGTAGTGGAGCTTCCACAAGTTGATCGGCTATAACTTGACCTTTAATGGATTTTTGGCTGATAAATTTGAGATCAAATTATGTAAGGAGCATTATCCATTTGGCGGTATGAGTGTTATTGTAAGTGCGAGACATCATATAACATAGAGGATTTTATCTAGCTATGACATAAGTTGTATGGCTAAGCATATAGTGTCGAAGTTTCTTAGTGGCAAAAACCACTGCTAAGCACAACTTCTCTACGTAAGCGTATCGGGTTTCATAACTCACCAATGTTTGACTAATGTAATAAACAACTTGCTCTTGATTTTGTTCATTTTTTTGTGCAAGAATTGTTCCTAAAGCAAAGTCCGTTGCTGAAACATAAAGATAGAAAGGGACCCCTGGATGAGGAGGAGCTAAGACCGATGAAGAAGCTAAATATTGCTTGATATCATCGAAGGCTCTTTGGCATTCATATGTCCATGCAAATGGAACCCCATTTTGTAGTAGGTAATTGAATGGCCTGCATTATCGAAAAGTTGCACAATGAAACGTCGGATTGATTGAATATTTCCTTATAAACTATGTAGTTCCTTAATGTTAGTTGGGGGAGGCATCTCCATTATGGCCTTGAATTT
Organism: Wollemia nobilis; assembly: GCA_028583015.1. Classification (NCBI taxonomy): domain Eukaryota; kingdom Viridiplantae; phylum Streptophyta; class Pinopsida; order Araucariales; family Araucariaceae; genus Wollemia; species Wollemia nobilis. Next base: position 23,998 of record JAQPPZ010012899.1, read on the forward strand.
GTTTGGGTCCACTTCAATGCCTATTTTGGAGATAATGAATCCTAAAAGTTTACCTGAGGTAACACCAAAGACACAATTTTTGGGATTTAACCTCACCTTATGTTCTAGAAGTTGGTCAAAAATATTTTCCAATACATTAATGTGATCTTATCGAGTTTTAGATTTACCCAAGAGATTGTCCACATAGTCCTCGATAATATCATGCATGTAATCATGGAAGATGTAAGTCATGGCTCGTTGATAAGTAACTCCTACATTTTTAAGGCCAAAGGGCATAACCTTGTAAGAAAAGGTCCCCCAAGATGTTGTAAATGCTATTTTGTGTTGATCATCAGGATTTATGCGAATTTGGTTGTATCCTAGAAAACCATCCATGAGGGAAAGCATTTCATGGCCAGCACAGGTATCGAAAAGAGTATCAATGTTTGGGAGAGTAAAATCATCCTTAAGAAATGCCTCATTAATATCTCGAAATTCAGTGCAAATACGTATCGACTCGTTAGGCTTGTAAACGGGTACCATGTTTGAAAGCCACTCAGGATATTCAATAGGAACAATGAAATTGATGTCTAGAAGCTTTTGAAGTTCTTATTTGACTAAGAGGGCCACGATAGGATGCATCCTTCTAAGCTTTTGTTTGACCGGTTTGGCATTGGTATGTAAGGTGAGATTGTGGACCACAATATTAGGATTAAGACCAGGCATATCCTTGTAGGACCATGCGAACACGTCTTTCTTCCTCTTGAGGAGAGCGATGAATTGCTCTTGTTCATCGGATGATAGACTTTGTCCAAGCTTGACAATTTGCAAATTGTCAAGATTTGAACTAAGGTTCACTTTGATAGTATCTTCAATAGACATATGTGAACCTTCCTCAAGTTGATGTGGTGTTGGAATAAGATGAATATCATCTAAGATGTCATCCAACTCTTCTTGCTTGTTGCTATCTAACTTTGCCTGAAAAACCTCGGGATCCTTGGTGGAAAATGAAGGTGAAAGTGAAGGTGACAGAGGAATATAGTTGGAAGAAGCCTATAAAAATTCCTCGGATAGGATGAACTCCAAAAAGGAGGGTGGGGAAGAAATCCAGTCCATGTCAACAAGGATTATGTGAATTGTAATTGGTTTAGCCAAATTGTACAGATTACGGAGTGGGGTGAATAAGTCAATAGGACTCATATTGACTTATAGGCCAAAAGGTGAGATTGATTGGACAAATGAATGGGTGGTATGATTGAATTTGAATCGATTTTGAGTCTTTCTAACCCTTGATAGCAACAAAAAACATGAAATCAAATTCTATGTACATGTCAAGAAAAGTTTTATTATTATTTTTTTCCTTTTATTTTTTTGACTTGTTTTTGAATATTTTTTATTTTTTTTTATATACATATGTTACAAATTTTGGATTTGGCTGAATGGATCAATGGAATTCATGTGGGAGGTTTTTCACCAGGTAGGTCAAGTTGTTCTTGTGGAAGAAGCAAGCAAAATATGGGTTGGTGGATGGGGAACATTCTGAGGTAAAACTCATCTTGTTGGGTAAGGGGAACAATGGGCTAAAATTCCTCTTCAGAATCGTCAGAAGCATTTGAAATTACTTCAAATTCTTCATAACTTTCCTCATCGAAATCTGGGATTGGGTAGGAAAAATTGAGGGTGTCATCCTCGTTCACTTCATCTATGCTAAGCTCTTGAAGGGCTTGCTCAAGAGAGGAAGTTGAGGGAACTGGATGGGTTTTGTTATCTTCATCATTGATGCTAAGCCTTTTGAAAGCTTGCTCAAGAGAAGCCATGGATGAAAGTGGGGTGTATACTAAGCTTGAATGATCATGTGCTCCTTGATATGGAACATCTAGAATGTCATGCATCCCTTGTTCATGGGAACCTAGACCTTGACCTTGCCAATTAACCATGTTGAAGTAACGGGATGGAAATCCTACCATGTTTGGTATGTTGGCCTATCTTGGTTCTTTAGGTTTATCCGGTGGGTTTATCCCAATTGAGGAATCTAACCCTCCATAAACAAATTTGATACTATTTGGAGCTGAACTCATGTCGTATACAACACCTATGGTTAAAGGACGGTCACGCGGGTGGCCAAAATCCTTGGTTGTGGGAATGGCTAGGGGTGTGATGGTGACGTCTTGGACCACATATTCACCAATACCAGGATTAGTGATGTGGACTTCGACTTGGGCTGATGTGGTGGATGACGAGGGTATGGATGACTTAGGATTGGATGGTTGTGGGTGTTGGTGGTGAATTAAATATTTCACAATCCGAAAGTTTGACTTGTGAAACATCTATTGCTAGAGCAGGGTTGGATGACGACATGAAATTAGAAGAAGGTGGATGAGGTATTGATGAAGAAGAAGAAATGGTTGTGGAAGAAGGGATGGTCGAGGTGTACGATGTGACAATGGTGGATTGATTTTTACCACATGTACAAGAAGAAATGGATGATTTAGGAGGTTCGGTGATGGGTAACTCCTCAAGAATAGGAGCTTTAGAAGAAGATGTGAATGGATTAGAAGAAGATGGATGAGAATATGAAGAAGGTGGATTAGATGAATATGGGGATAAAAATAAATGAGTGGAAGGCAACATGGATTCATAAGGGTTTGAAATGAAATTGCAATACTTAAAAGGTTCTACATATGCGGGGATGCAATGGACTTGTCCATCATGAACGTATTTTAAGCATTGATGGAGTATTGAAGGAATACATTTTATTTCCCTCATCCAGGGTCTACCAAGGAGTACATTGTATGCCATGGTTCCTTCCAAGATGTGAAAAATTATGTGCAACGTTCTGGCCCCTACTTCAATGGGCAAAACAATAGTGCCAACTATGGTACACAAAGCATCGTTAAATGCTTTGAGGGTGAATGATGACTTAGAAATGTGGGAAGGTGGTAGCTTGAGGTGGTGAAGGGCAGTGGTGGTGATGATGTTAATGGATGAGCCGATATCTATTAGGACTCTTTTGAATGGCTTCTTATCTATCAAGGCCGTGATATGCAATGGAGGATCCACGGATTCTGAGGTTATCAACTTTATTTCAAAGTCATAAAAGGTGATGGATGGTTCCATGCATGTCCTCACACTCCCTACAAAACTATTGAAGGCATTAGAGTCTTGGGATTCTAATTCAATAGACTTAAGGATCTCCATCAAAGCTTCTCTATGCCTAGGGGATTGTTGGATAAGCTCATATACATATTATTTAGCTGATATCATTTTCAAACTAGTGGTTAACCGGCTAGTTAAGGTTACCATTGGCCTTATAGGGCGATGGATGGACTTATTTGGTGGATTGGATATATGGAGTGGCAGGGATGGATTTGGATATGTTTGGATGGGTGGTGGATTTGAAGGTTGTTGTACATTCTATTGATTTTGCCTTTGCCCTCTTGTGACTACATGGATTGCTCCTACAAAATTTTGGTATTTTTGAACATGGTTGACTTGGTTAGGAGGTGTTTGATGGTTGTTACCTCCTACAGTAGTTTGGGCCTCTCCATGGTTGGGTAGAGGTGTCTGAAAAATTCCTAAATTTTGGTTTTGAGGAGCTAGGGGGTTATCCACATTGATGGCCTCCAAGTCTATGAGGTCTTGCACAATGTTCTTGAAAACATGGCAGGAGTTGATGTCATGACCATTTTGCCTATGGTATGGGCAAAACAAGTGTTCTCTATAATTCTTGGGATGTTTTGTAGGGTCATCGGGCCTGACTTTGGGCAAGGCTAGCTTGTTTTTTTCATACAACATTCATAAAATGGAAGAATATGACTTCACTAAAGGAGTGTATTGACATTGAGGTCGGGTGTATTGGCGATGGGGAGGTTGTTCCACCATTGGCACTATGTTTTGCACCATGGGTGCTTGTGTTACTGATGGGACCACATGATAAGCAATTGGTTGTTGCACAGGTTGTTGAGCCATTGTGGGCTAGCTCATCACCACTTGATTAACTTGATTAGGTGTATTAGCCATAGAGGCTTGTGATGATTTGTTTTGGCTAGATTGATTATTTTGGTATTGGCCCTTGTTTTGCCATTTTTCTTCTTAGGCTTGATGATGCCCTCTTGGATTTTTATTTCCTCAATGATGCTAGCCTATGCTAAAGCTTCTTCAAATGTGTGATAAGTATTAAGCTGAAGCATCCAAGAGATGGGTTTTAAGAAACTCTTGGTGAATAATTTGATAATTTCATCCATTGGTAGGGAGAATGGCAATTTGGTTATGACTGCCCTCCAACGGTTTCCAAAATTGTAGATAGGTTCATCATCCCATTGTTTTAAATAATAGATATATGATAATGAGACCTTCTTTCTAATGTTTAGGGCAAAACGGTCCAAGAATAAATCCATCAGTTGAGTAAAAGTGTAAATGATGTGTGTTGGCAACTGATTGAACCATTCTATAGCGTCTCCCCCTAATGTTTGAGAAAAATTTTAGATCATGAGGGCATCATCGGTTTGAATTCAAAAACATGTGTGAAAAAATGAGCTCACATGCTCCTTAGGGTCCTTGGTTCCCCTATATTTATCAAACTTCGGTAGTGTGAAATATGCCGGATATGGCGATGATGGTACCGAAGGATGAATTGGTTGGTGAATCAGTTGACTTAAGGTCAGTTTTTGGCTTGACATGCCATGGGTATTTTGCATCAACTGATCAATCTATTTTTGCATGGCCTGTATCCTAGGATCTTCCCCAAGAATTTGGAATCCTTGGATTACCTGATGATTGGGAGATGTACTGGAAGAAAAATGTTGTGGAGTGATTAGTCAATTTTGGTGGAATGAATTGGTTTGAACATGGGGTGAATATTGATGAATGAAAGAAGGAGATGATTGATGAGGAGGATGTTGGAAGAATTGGTTGAGAGGTTGGCTAGAAGAAATTGTAATTGGTTGGTTTGGGGTATGAATTGGTGGAGGATTGGGGATGGAAACCATCGAATATTGGGGTACCCATGTTGGATTTTGGTTGGCTATGATGGGTTGGGTTGGAATCATTTGGATTACAGGGTCTACCTAAACTTGCTGCTTAGCTTTTCAAAGCTATGAGAGCAATTTTTTTGCGTAGCCTGATATATCTTGTAACTCTTGTTTGGACATGTTTGACATTGACATGGTTGTGACTGGATTGAAATATGAAGGAAGTGAAGAATATGGATTAGAAGACATGGGCATGGCACAAGTTACACTTGATGTGGCAACTTGGGAGGTTGGGGCTTGTGAGGCAGCATTCACATACTCCTCATACAAGGGATTAGAATAGGTTTGGATATGGCTAGATGAAGGGTAAGTGTTAAAAACACTTGTGTTTTGGGTTGGGCTAGAAGAAGAAGACATACCATATTCATAGGTAGAATTATGATATCCTTGGGTGGTGGTGGATGGATAGGTTGTAGCCAATTATGGTTGTTCAACACAGTCTTGACTAAGGGGCTCAAGAACATAGTTAGAGGCCTTGTAGATAGCATGTACTTTGTCCATGTCTATGTGGGTGGTAGGCTGCTCAATGTTATGCGGAAGGGATCCTACTTGTGGTAGGGATGGATAAGGGTTTGCCATCAAAGTAGAAGGGGGATTGGATGTGGTTTCCATTAAGTTATTTTGATTTATTACTTTCTTCTGATTTCATGTTAATACCATAAAGTAGCTAAATCAAAACTTAGAACTGTCAAAATAAACACAAAAACTGAAGCTTGTACAGAATTGAAAATGAAAAGAAATAATAAATGCTAGGTTTTGACCTTGTGTCTTACCTCATTCATTAATTATTTTCTCCATTAATGTGTATTCCTTTTAGAATGATAGTTTTGTGTGTTTTGATGTTCTAATATTTCTTAATAAAAACAAAGGTAAAAACTAAGGCTTCCAAGGACAACGAGATTCTTGTTGGTAATGACCTCCAAAAATTTTGCTCAGGGGTAATCCTATGGTATCTAGGGTAGATATTGGTGGATGGAAATGATGACCACTATCACCAAATCTCAAGCAATGGTTGATGATGAAATCCAACCACTACTATTTTAGAATGAAATGTGTAGTGTGTGATTGATTCTTTAAATTTCCTGTTCTTTATTATGTTCAAACAATGCTAAAGATCACCAATTTTACTCATCTAAATCAGAAGCCAATATCAGAATGTAAATTTCACCTAAAGAGCGTGAAGTACACCGCTCAAAACCCCCTACCTAAATAGCAACCAGAGGGTTCATCCACCTCTCTGCCAAAGGAGTCACCCTAGGGCAAGATTACTTTTTACGTCTGAATATTGTTCCTATTTAGATATGCAAAATAAAGCAGTCTTTAACTCCTAAAAATGCAGATTCTAATAATGCTCTTTAGTTTCCAATGCAAACAAAATATGCAAGCAATCACTCAAATTTGCAGATTTTAAAATAGGATATTTAAACTATGTGAATGTATGCACGACAAACCCTAGATGCAATCCACAATGAATTATTTTCCAAATTACTTATTTTGTATTCATTTTATATTCATAATCTGAAGAATCATGCAAAAAAATAGAATACGTAAATTGAAAATTTGAAACAGGGGCTATGGGACTTACTCAGAAGCCTACGCTCTGCTTCAACTTATCACCAGGTGTAGTTGGGCACCTGTGCAGGCATAGAAGAGTGCCTGTTATTATCAACAAGTGTAGTAGAGTGTCTGCGCACCTTCTGCAACTGTTACAAAATTCTTTAGAAACCCTAATCGATGAAATTGGCAAATTTTTTGCTTCTAAAAAACCTGCAAAAAATAGAAACAAAATGAAATCAAAAAAGTAAATCATATTAATAAATGAAACCCTTGTGGGGTCCCACTGTGATCACCATTTGTAGAGCTAAAAATGTGACACTATAAAAGCAATAAAGAAATCAACTCAAAGAGACAAATAACTATACAAAATGGAATATATTTCAATAAATGGGGGGAGCTGAAAAACTCCTTGTTACAATTATTTTGCCTTGACAGAGTTGATTTGATACAATAGATACAATTTCTAGGGTTCTCTGAAAAACCCTAGCTATACAAATATGAGTGTCTTCAAATGCACTTTGCTCCCAACAGAATGAGTGGGCTTGTGAGATATCCAATTCTAGGCCACTCTAGCCTCAGCAGTTGTCCAAGATTTCTTTATTGATGCTATCTAACCCTACACACACAGTAAACCATAAGGTTGTTAGTAAAAAAAATAAGGGTTCCATAGTTTGAACCCTCAAAAATGTAGATTACAAACCCTAGATCTATGTAAGTTGAATATGCAGAATGTAATAACACCAGATAATAACAAAATATAGATTTACCTTATTGTTAATGGTGATGATCCATTGTTTCATTGTAGATTCAGTGGTAGGGTGTCCTAACTACACTTGATGATTTGATGTGGCAAGCTCTGGTTCACATTGATGATGATGATAGGCTCTGGCGGGTGCTTGGCAGGCTCTGGCATGAGCTTGGAAGGCTCTGGTGTGAGTTTGGTAGGCTCTGGTGCATACCTATAGGATATGGTAGGCTCTGGTGAGTGCTTAGTAGGCTCTGCAGTGAGCCTAGCAAGCTCTGGAAGGTGCCTATAGGTGAGGGTTTAATCTGTAGAAGCAGATCATGGGGGTATGAAGGATGCGATGGATAGGCGACAATGGTGACGATAGAGGATGGATGTGGAAGTGGCTAGAATGGTGGAAGTCCTATGGCAAGCTAGGATTTGAGTCTGCTCTCACAAGTGGATTCAACCGATGGGATCTTCAGGGCTCTACAACCTTCTGCTTCACAAGGGCTTCTTCAACAATCTCTCCAAGGGCGAGAACATTCCAAGGTTTGAGCATTTGCAAATGCCCTTACTTATAATCCAACCTAGGGTTTTCTTAGGGTTTTAGCCTAACACTTTTGATCGTGTGGCTAAGATTAAATCAAATCCTAAGGCTGAGATTAGACTAAATCGGATGGATGAGGTTAATTGGGTTTAAATATATATATTTTATAATAAATATATTAAAATATAATAATAAAATATTATATTAAATATAAATAATATAAAATAAATATAAATTAAGTCCAAAGGGATCAAAAAGTGGTGGGAAAGGGCTAAAGTGGGCCTTTTGAAGGTGGGAAAGGCATGAAATGGCTAAATGAGTGGCAGGAAAGGGCTAAGGTGGACAAGTGGGTGGTGGGATGGTTAGGATGAAGGATTAATGGCTAGGATTTGGTGTCTACACTAATATAAATATTAGAGCATAATAATGGGTATAAATACCTACACCATACAATGCATGGATAACAATGATAGTCAAATATAACATATCATTGGATAATAATATATTGCAAGGAGCACCCCATGAAATTAAAAAATACCTCTACTTGTTAAATAATAATACAACACAATATAATATCGATAATTTCCTATACTAAAAGAGTATGTGTCAACAATTAGAACAATTATTTTCAATGAAGATTGTTGTTGGTTATTATTAAGTTTAATTTTTTTTATTGATAGAAAGGGGGTTTTAAAAGGCACCCCAAACCTTTTCCAAAAAGGAAAACCAAAAGGAGGCAGTCACCAAAGAGATGACCTCAGTAAAATAGTAGAAAAAATAGACTAACAAAGGAAACAAAGCAGACGTGGGAGATCATCTCCCTGAGATGTAGATAGAAAGCATAGATACCAAACATAGGGACTATAGAGTAGTTAGAAAATCCCTAGATACTTAGAAGCCTCAAGAGGTTCTTGCTCTTTGTCATGGTAGTTTTATCATCATCCAAAACTTGGGTGGTTACACTCTTTTACTTCTTGATGTTTCTAACCTCTTTAACAACTTGAAGGAGGAGGGTCGAGGCCAAATTTAGCAAGTCATCGAGATTGGCCATGGGATTAGAATTTTCTCTCATCTAAGAATGATTTGAAGTTCCAAAAGAGGAATGACCATCCTTAAAGGAAAGTAGATGATCAGGGACATCCTCAGAATTTAGCTTCTATGAGTTGTGGGAGACTCTCCATGGGCCTCCTTATCTTGATCGATAATAATGATATTTTTTTCCTTTTCCCCAAAAGCCTTACCTTTGGTTGAGCGTTGATAGGATTCCTTTTTTGGATGAATATCGGGTGTCAACAAAGGATCCAAAAATTAACTTTTTCTTCCCCACTTTGGTAGTTGTAACAAAATCTTCTTCTATTTGATCATCACTCAGAGTATCCTTCTAGGGGCTCCCTTGACTAGGAGCCAAGGTAGAAGGAAGATAAGAAAGGCTACTTGCAATAGAAATTATGGTTCTTTGGGCTTACTTTTGTAATGCATGCTTGTACATAATCAAGTGGAGAGCTCGATGTTTCATGTGGGTTGAAGTACCCTTCCCGACACTCCTAACCAATAGCTCCATTGACCTGAAAAGGTACTCAAGTAAATTGATGCTCTTGATGTCACATTGGTGATTTAGAAATGACAAGTGCAAAATCTTGATAGGAGAATTGAGATCATAAATGGTAAAAAATTGCATACTAGGGACCATGGCCCTATTCCAAGGTGCTAGAAGAGCCTCTCTTATGATGCTAGCTTTCTCTTTCATGAGATGCTTCCCTTTATCTCTAAAGTGGTTGAGCTCCACCACTAGGGAGTGTTTATCACAATGAATGATATCACCATATTTGACCAACTCTATCACCTTGGCTAATATGTGAATGATTACTTTGAAAGTGAGCCCATGGAGCATCACCCATCCATTATCCTAGGACTTTGTGAATTGCATGGATAAGTCAGGATCACTTCCACCGAATTTGCAAAGAAAGGGTATGAATCCATGGTTCTTTATAATATCCTCTATGGCAGCATCAACTTGCAAATTATTTAGCTCAAGAAATGTCATCATGGTCCCATGATTCCAAATAGTCCACCACTAAATATAAACAACAAGCACAATTCGAATGGGCCACCAGAGTGAACTACAAACAATCCATCTCTAAGGTTCAATAGTAACCAAATTTTGATGGAAAATAAAACTCCACAACATACATTTAAAACCCATCTAGGAAGCTAAACAAACAAGGATTTCCCATATTTGCATGCCACCTAATTTGGAGGCTTATCTACTTTAGGGTCATTGATGGAACACCTCATATTGGGAGAACCTAGAAGCAAGTTTCCAATCCATACCATGACTATCATAGCCAAGGATGTCAATGCATGATTTGAATATTGATCTTACACTTACAATATAAGTATTCAAAGATATGATGAGATTGGATTCTTCTCGCTCTTAGAAATGATTTTGGAATAGGGTACTTTGGAAAAATCCTCTAGCACAAGAATTCTAGCTAGCAAAGTAATCATAATATAAGGTGGGGCACCATGTGTTGGAAATTGGGAAAATATAATTTGATTAAGATACCTTATACTATGAAACTTGCTAAGCAGGACAAATACCCATGAGGTGGAGGAAATAAATAGGATTGAGCAGTCCACACAATCCAATTTGGCTTAAGAGTTAACGTGGCATGTTGACAAAATTGAAGCACTGAAGATTCATTGTTATTTTAAAGAGCAAAAAGAGTGTGTGGATAATTGTCATACTAGATCCAAAGAGAATCCTCAACTAGATCAATATTGGGCATGATATCAACATCCTTGTTTCCCTCCTTTTAAACATGCTAAAGAATAACATTGTCATACTTGCAAAGAAATCTTCTTGACTCTTCTATCAAGTTGAAGATACCCAATGCTAGATACTTAGTTCCATTGAGGTTATTAATATTATTCAGGAAATCACTTTCGATAATTAAGTTGTTAATATGGAGACTTTCCAAAATGGATAGTCCCTAGTATAAATCTCTAGCTTTAGTCATATTATTGGTTTGAATGTTGATGTTCTTAGAAAACACCAAGATAATCCTAGCCTGATCATCTCTAACAATACCACAACTACCAACCTTGCCTATATTACCTTTAGTAACTCTATAAAAGTTGAACTTGTACTAGTCCATAGGGAGAGGAGACCACCTGATGTAGGATCTATCAGCAATATGCACAGTCAAGCTATGTGGGATGAAAGAAGGATTGAAGAAAGTAGTGAGCCTAAACTCTAATCCAGGCTGAGGGACATCGATAGAAGGGACCACAAGCATATTTTCAATGGCCACCATAAAAAACCTTAAGTAAACAAATTTGGGGTCTCTAGAAGCACCATTGAAGAATCTATTGTTTTTTTGTAACTAGACTTGCCAAATAAAATGGGGCAGATAAAAGGACCAAATATATTTGAAGTAATGATGGAAGAAATGATTTGGCCACTACACACACATATTAATAATGGAATTGGTTTGGATATAATATATACAAAACAATGAGAAAAGGACAAGCAACACCGTAGAGGAGAAGGGACACTAAAGGAATAGATGAAGAACCGACTCCCACCCAAATTGGTAGAGATAGTAGCGATTGAGAATGGTCAAGCCTCTACTAATCAAATTATAAATTGTCAATACTTTCTTCTGGACAACCAACCAAAAATAATAATTCAATATTGGGGATAATGTGCTTGAGACAAATGAGACTTATAGGAAACCAACAAAAAATATGATCATCCTTAATGTAGTAAGCAAATTTGACTAAAAAATGACTTTTTGTTGGCACTCCCAAGGAGGGAATCTTGCAAGGAACCACATAGGATGACACAAGTCTTGAGTATATTGGAGAGGAATTTAACAACAACACATTGATCAAAACTTAAACCATTAGGAGGAAAGGTCTTCCAAACAAGACTATTTTATGGCCTACAGGTGATGAAATTGCAAAGAGAGTTCCCAAAAAAATGATTCATGAGAGGCTTTAAAGCAATCAAATTGGGATCACCAATCAAAGGTTGGTCCTTTAACCAAGGGTCCTCCTAGAAGTTAATATGTCTTCCATTATCAAGGTGTCATTTGAGACCTTTTATAAGGATATGCCTAGGTTTGGTAATAAAGTTGCAAAATGGAGATCCATTTTGGAGAGGGCCTTCATCCAAGAGAGTGTTTCTCAAAAGTTACTTTTCTTTAACTATGTCAACCCATGTAGCTTTTACATTGGTGAGAATTCTCCATCCTTGTATGGAAATCAAGGCTATGTTCATCTTGCTAACCTTCTTGAAGCCTAAGCCTCCTTCATATTTCCTAGTCCAGAATTTGTCCTAATCAACTAGAGGGAATCTTATTCGATTCTCAGCTCTAGACCATAGAAATCACTTTTAGATTTGTTCAAATTTTTGACAAACAAATGTTGGGGACATGAATATGGACATGAAAAAATTGGAATGCTTTGAAGACATGCACAGACTAAAGTGGATTTAGTATCTTGACTAAGAAGGGCTCCTTTCTATCTAATGATTTTTTCATGAGCCTTTCGATGACATTGTTTCACATACATTCAAATGGATTACTTTGGAAGAGAGGAAAACCCAACTATGTGGAAGGTAGATTGAAAATAGTGCACCCTAGGATTCTTGTAATTTTGAGTTTTTGTCAATAGGGATATTCATGAAGAATATTTTGCTTTTCACAAAATTAATATTTTTTTCTTGCAGATTCCTCATAGTAGTTTAGAATAAGCTTGATAACTTTAGCTTCTAGAATAGACAATAGGGTATCCAAAATGGTGTCATCAACAAACTACTAGTGGGTGATGGGGTTGAGGCCATGTTTTTACCATTGTACAACTTACCCAAATTGGGGACCCACTTGAATTTTTGGTTTTAATTTGAGATTTTTGCTTGCATCAAGACCTTTAAAAAAATTTGCTTACATTGAGAATTTTAACATTTTGATTACATTGAGGTTTTAAAATTGTTGAAAATTTTGCATCTTAAAGACTTGGATTTAATTACAGTGTTTTGGATTGAATATTTTTGAATATTTATATTTTTTTGGGAGGGGAGGGGTAATTTATTCAAAATCTAAAACAATACATTCCACAAGGATTTCCAAGTGATCCAAGCCAACACATCATAAAAAATACAATAAATACACTAAGGAAATCCATGGATCATTTTAACAGTAACTTAGACAAGATACAAGAACCCATGAAAATCAAGTTCCTCTACCTTGAAATTATCTTTCTTGGTCCTCTTGAATTAAATGATTAAGGAGTCTAGATTTCTCCTGATCAAGATCATTCTAGCTATAAAATTTCTAGTAATGGAATCCTTCATTAGCCCACTTCACCAAAAAATCATCCACTCCATTCAGTTCTCTTGGGATATGAACAAAAAAAATTCAATAAAATTCCCAACCAAGCTCAAAATCTATTTCACTATTCTAGCTATAAACCAGAAAGCATCCTAAAAATACTTATTGTTCATAAGAGACACCACTATCATGGAATAATATTCACAAATAACCCTTCTCCATCCCAAAGAAAAAGTTATTTCCAATGCAAGGGGAATTGCCAATGCTTCCATATAATTATTCAAATGAATTCCTTTGTACACATAGAAAAAGAGGTGGGCTACACCCTCACTACCATGATAAAGTCATCCTATACCAGCATTACCTGGGTTACCCTTGGAAGGACCATTTGTGTTTATTTTGATAACACCCCTAGCAGGGACTCCACTTTCTAGATCTATTGACTTTCAATGAATAAATCCCCCTAACAGGGTCTCTATTTATAAGTGATGATGATAAAAAAATATCCAATCTATTGATAATATACCAGTCAAAGGAAGTAAGAGGAGAAATATCCTTAACCATCCTTTTGACTCTGATCCATACATGTAAGACTCTGAGTTGACATCCTTGAAAATTTATTCGGTTGCGTTCCAACAAAATATACCAAAAGATGAAGGAAGGACCAAAATGCCAGGAAATTTGAAGACATGAAGCAGAGATAGGATGTCTACCCAAGATTTTCAAAAACTCAAAAATAGAAGTAGCATGGATGATGGGCCTTTTCTAGATCTACCACCACAAGCTTTAGACCTCCAAGGAATATGAGCATTGGAAGAAAATATGAGAAATGGTTTCCTCATTATTTCCACAAAGAAAGCATAGTGAAGGCCCTAAAAACCTCTTTTATAAATATTATTCCAAGTTTACCATTTATTCTAACATAAAAGCCAAAGAAAAAAATTACATTTGGGCTAACCAAACTTATTCCAAATATTTATCAAGTCTAGGTGCTTTACCTTTTTTCATTTGAAAACCATCAATTTAAGTTCCTCCATCAATATGGGGTCCATTAGCATCTTATTCATATAATTAGAGACCATACTAATAATACAATCCAAAATAAGCCTCATATTAATAGCATCATGAGGACCCTAATCAGAGAAAAGAGAGGATAAGAACCTAACTATTTCATTAAAGATATCTTCAAAGTATGAGAGATTTTACCCATGATTAGAAGTAAGTGATACTATAGCATTACCATTTGTGTGGTCTTTAACCGAATTATGAAAAAATAGGTGTTTCCATTCCCTTCCAACAACTAGTCAATATAATATTTCTGATTTCAAAAAATATCCTCACAAAGCTCCTATTTAGCAAGCTAACTAGAAAAGGAAGCTTCCATTTCCAACAGATCCTTTGTCAATCCTTCATCTTTAATTTGAAAAGTGATCTCCTCCAGGCTATCGTGTAGTTGCTTTTTATTCTAAAAAATATTTCCAAAAGAAAAAAAATTTCATTGCCTGAGTTGGAATTTGACAAACTAGAGGCTTTTAAAAAAATTAAACATAGCAGTGCCAAATTTGGATTTCCCTTCAACCCACCACCTATCCACATATTCATACAAATCATTATCCTTAAGCCATATAAGTTGAAATTTGAAAGGCAAATTTCTTGGCAATGAGAATAATGAGGACTGAAAGAGAATGGGCCAGTGATCAGAGCCCCTCCAACCTAGAATCTTTGAGAAGGAAGTCTAGCTATCATCAAACCAACTATTTAAAGTAAGTAACCAATTCAATATTTTAGAAATAAAATCCTTTTCACATCTTCTATTAGTCCAAGTAAAGAACCCATTTCAAGTCTTCACATCAACAAGATTAAGGAAAGAAATATTGTTCGACATCAAAGTAGAAGAAGGGCCCAAACACTCCACACCACCATTATTCTCCTCTAAGGACATGATTGAGTTAGAATACCCAACCATAATCCAAGGAGGATTGGGATCAAGAGAGTGAATGAATATAATATGATTCCATAAGAGGATTTTACTTGATAAATCACTAGGAGCATACACATTAGATAGAAGAATAGAAGATCCATACAAAAAGCAGGTAGCAACCACAGAGAGACAGTTCCTAATACCCACCCATAAAGAGGGATTTAAGCTTTGTGGATCCCATAAAAATGCAACATCATCCACCAAACCCTAGGCTCCAATAGCAAGACAATGACCACCTTTTTAGATCTTAGAAGTAATTATAACCGTATATTCACAAGATAATTTTGTTTCCTCGATGAAAACAATAGCAGGTCCATAATATCTGATCAAATTTTGAGCAGATTTTTGTCTAGGGATGCTACCCAAAACCCTAAAATTCAAATATATCACTTTAATTTTGAGGGAATAGAGAAGTGAGAATCTAATGTCTTAACAACACCAGACTCAACTAAGGATTCCCCTATCAATTTCACTTTTTTCTTGATCCTTATTTCTTCTTGCTTTTACCACCTTCTCCACCCCACATTTTTTGATAGTTTTTAGGTGAATACCTAATATAGAAGAAATTTTATTTTTCATTTCCTCTCTGACAATTATATCCTTAAAGAGTTCAAACCTAGTCTCATTCTCATTTTTCTCAATCAATTTTTCAGCCAAAGGGAATGACCAAGAACTTTATCAAGACAATCCCACTCCTCTTTGGAATTATCTTCATTTCCTATAAGAGGGTTAGTAGGCACCACCCCTTCCTTATCATAAGTTTATATTTCAAAATAAGTATTTAGGAAAGAACAAGTACCTGGATCTTGAATACAAGCATCCATATCACCTTCATTCTAGACTTGCTCCTCAACATGCGGCTCCTCAAAAGTCTCAAGCACATCAAATTTTTTACCAGAACCTCACTTCCCAACACATTTATTTTGATGAAAAAAAGGTCTAGATCTTGAATGAGACTTAACAGGAATAAATCCATCAGAACCGGGTATATCATTATCCATATAATATTTTCCTTTTGCATTTGTAGATGCATCTTGAAAGTTATATGAAGAGGATGAAGGCTAAGAATTCACTTTTTTTACAATTTCTCTGAAGATGCTCATATTCATGGCATATGCAAAATGGAAATGAGAGAGATTCATAATCTAAATTTTGGACCCAAGACATGTTTCCCAATTTAATCTCCAATGATTTAGGTCATAGATTATTCATTTCTACTTCAACACAGAGTCGTGCAAAAGAAGTAAATTTTCTATCCAAATTTTGGCGAGATGATCCAATCGGTTTCCCAATAATCTCTACAATAGAATGAATAATATTTAGCCTCTAATGTTCCTTAGGAAGTTTGGTGGAGAACTGTTCTTGCAATAGTCAGGAAACCAGAGAAACAAGAGCCCAAAATTTCTTATTCGATACTTTGGAAGAATTTTACAAGAATATACAGCCCAACTGCCATTTTCCAACCCCCTCTCATTACAATCCATGGGTTTTTATTGAGGTCCCGATCCTCTATGCTTTCCCACTTCCCACGATCTACAATTGCCACTTGGAACAATTCTGGAAAGTTGCATTGATGAGACTCTAGGTGAGGTGCGCGACTGGCTGCCATATCCAATGGAATCTTCTTCTCGATCTGTTGCTTGTTGTTAGTTGCTTTAAATGCGTCTTCCAGATATCCTGCGTGAGTGGCCAACATGCCCATTGAAATCCTTCTTTGGAACTGCTGCTTCACTGCCTCTAACTTGCCGTGCACGAAGGGACGTCTTTATGAAAGCTGGAAGTGCGTGTCTTTCTGTTTGGTCGCGATATCGCGACATGTCGCGATATCGTGACCATTTCCTTTCTGCACCTTCTCTCTCCATTTTGGCCGCGATATCGCGACATGTCGCGATATCGTGCCATTTTTCCTATCGGCCTCTGTTCTCCCGTTTCGGTCGCGAAATCGTGACATGTCACGATTTCGTGACCATTGCTCCTCCGCGCCTTTGTTTCCTTGCTTAGGCCGCGATTTCGTGACATGTCACGATTTCGTGACCTTTGTTACTCCGCGCCTTTGTTCCACTGCTTAGGCCGTGATTTTGCGACATGTCATGAAATCGTGACATGTCACGATTTCGTGACCTTTGTTACTCCGCGCCTTTGTTCCACTGCTTAGGCCGTGATTTCGCGACATGTCACGAAATCGTGACATGTCACGATTTCGTGACCTTTGTTACTCTGCGCCTTTGTTCCACTGCTTAGGCCATGATTTCGTGACCTTTGTTACTCCGTGCCTTTGTTCCACTGCTTAGGCCACGATTTCGTGACATGTCGCGAAATCGTGACATGTCACGATTTCACGGCCTTTGGTCCTTTGCACCTTTGTTTCTTCTGCGATGTCGTGATTTCGTGACATTTGCAACACTTAGGAAAAAAAATACATTTGCAACACTTAGAAAGAAATAACAACAAAAGTTTGGTTGATGCTCGATTGCTTTGCTGCCCTCGGATGCTCCTGCATCAGACACCCAGGGTGGATCGAGAAGTGATCCTCACTTCTGATCTTTGGGAGGAAGACCCAGGCGGTCAACCTCTATTTTTGACAACCAAGTTGCATCTTCTATAGGTCTGCCCCTCCACTTGATCAAATACTCTGAATATTGTTTGTTCCTTGTGCTTCTACCTTCACGAGTATCTAATATTTCCTCGATCTCGTCTTTGGTTGGGCTAGACGCTGGAATGCTCCACAATTCTGTGCTTGGTGCCTCTGTACTATCTCCTTCATGGTATTCCACTAAATCTGATATGTTAAAAATGGGTGAAATGTCAAGCCCACTTGGCAATTCCACTTCATATGCATTGCCTGAATCCCATTTTTCCAGTATTTTGCATGGCCCAAACTTCTTCATCTTCAACTTGTTGTAAGTTTTGGCTGGAAATATTTCTTTTTTGAGATGGACCATGACTTCATCTCCCACTTCGAATTCTTTGAACCGCCGCTTTTGGTCTGCTCTTGCTTTATACTGAGTATTCATCTTTGCAATTTGTTTCCTTACTTCTTCATGCAGGCTTCTCATCTGTTTTGCAAATTCCTCAGCCTCTGCACTGCACTTTTCTCCTTTATCTAATTTTCTCAGCTCAAAAATGTTTCTTGGACTGTTTCCATATATGATTTGGAATGGAGATTTGTTTGTACTCTTATTGACAGAATTGTTGTATGCAAATTCTGCCTACGGCAAAACTAAATCCCATCCCTTGGGTTTATCTGCTATCAAGCATCTTAATAAATTACCCAGACTTCTATTTACCACCTCTGTCTGTCCATCAGTTTGTGGGTGGTATGCAGAACTAAACTTCAGATCTGTCTTCAGCTTCTTCCACAATGTTCTCCAGAAATACCCAACAAACTTTGTATCTCTGTTAGAAACTATGCTTCTTGGTAGACCGTGAAGTCGTACCACTTCCTTGAAAAATAACCCTGCAATGTGAACTGCATCACTTGTCTTCTGGTAGGGAATAAAATGTGCCATCTTGGAGAATCTATCAACCACCACAAATACAGAGTCATTTCCCCTCTGTGTTCTGGGCAATCCAAGAATAAAATCCATGCTTATGTCCTCCCATGGCCTTTCAGGTACAGGTAACGGCTGGTATAACCCTGTGTTTTGCCTTACGCCTTTTGCCATCTGGCATATTCTGCAACTTTGCACAAACTTTTTCACATCTTGCTGAAGTTGCGGCCAGTAGTAATTTTCATTCACCAGGGCAATGGTCTTATCCCGACCAAAATGCCCAGCCAGTCCTCCGTTGTGCTTTTCCTTGATTAAGTTCTCCCGCATGGAACTCCTTGGAATGCATAATTTACTTCCCTTGAACAGCATTCCATCTTGGATTAGGAAATCTAACCATTTTGTCCTGTCCACAGTAATAGGTGCCAAGCAAGCCGTCCAGGCTGCTGCAAAATCAGGATCTTCAGGATAAAGACCCTTTAGTTCTTCGAATCCTACTACTTCCACTGTCATTTCAATCAATAGATTCTGCCTTCTACTTAAAGCATCTGCAACTCTGTTTGATTTCCCGCTCCTGTGCTTTAACACAAAGGTATAGCTTTGGAGAAACTCAACCCACTTCATGTGCCACTGATTCAGTTTTGTCTGGCTGTTGATGTACTGCAATGCCTGATGATCAGTAAATAGAACAAACTCTTTTGGCAACAAATAATGCCTCCACTTCTTCAGAGCCTGAACTATAGCATAAAATTCCTGGTCATAAACTGAATACTTTTTTCGAGCATCATTGAGCTTTTCACTAAAATAAGCAACAGGTCTGCCTTCTTGACTCAGTACAGCCCCTATTGCACTGCCACTGGCATCACAGTCGACCTGAAATACTTTGTTAAAGTCTGGGAGTGCCAAAATAGGCTGTTCAGTGACCCTTTTCTTTAATGCATCAAAGCTCCTCTCAGCCCCTAAGGTCCACTTGAACTCTTTCTTATCCCCTCTCATTGTTTCTGTGAGGGGTGCACAAATGCTGCTGAAGTTTCTTATAAACTTTCTGTAAAAGCTGGCTAGACCATGAAATGATCTTACCTCGGTTGTGCTTCTTGGGGTAGGCCATTCTATGATAGCCCTCACCTTCTCTGGGTCCATTTTTAGACCTTCTACTGAGATTACAAATCCCAGGTATACTAACTCTTTCTTGACAAAATTACACTTTTTTAGATTTATTAATAATTGCTCCTCCCGTAGCTTTTCAAAAACCCTCCTGATGTGCATCAGGTGTTCCTCCTGGGTTCTGCTGAATATTAATATATCATCTAAATAAACAATGACAAATTTTCCTAAAAACTCTTTCAGTACCTCATTCATCAGCCGCATGAAGGTACTTGGTGCATTGGACAGCCCAAATGGCATGACCAACCACTCATACAAGCCCTCTCTTGTCTTGAAGGCTGTCTTCCACTCATCTCCTTCTCGGATACGGATCTGGTGGTAACCACTCTTTAGGTCAATCTTCGTGAAGTACTCAGCTCCACTCAAACAGTCCATGATATCATCCATCCTTGGCAATGGGAATCTGTATTTGATAGTGATCTTGTTAATTGCCCGAGAGTCTATGCACATTCTCCACTCTCCATCCTTCTTGGGTGCTAGTACTGTAGGTACTGCACATGGGCTAAGACTCTCCCTAATCAATCCCTTCTCCAGCAACTCCTGGACCTGCCTGTTTAGTTCTTCAGTTTCTACAGGTGTCATTCTATGTGCAGCTTTATTGGGCAAGCTTGACCCTGGCACCAAATCAATATGGTGACTGATTTTTCTTACTGGGGGTAAACCCTCAGGCACATTATCAGATATGATATCTGGAAATTCCTTCAACAGCTCTTGGACTTCTACTGGTGCATCTTTGCATTCTGTATCCCTGACTCTAGGAATTAATGCATAACACATATGTTCATGCTTTAAATCATCTAAAAATTTTCTTCCGTCAACCAAGAAAATTCTTGCACTGCCACATACCTTTTCTTCCACCTCCTTCAGGGGTTTCAACTTATGACGCATTCCATTCTTGGTCACGGAATAGGTGTTGGCTCGGCCATCATGAACCGCACACCTGTCAAACTGCCATGGCCTTCCCAGCAGCAAATGGCACGCATCCATGGGCAGAATGTCGCACAGAACCTCATCACGGTAATTTCCAATACTAAATTTTACCAGGCACTATTCATTGACCAAAACCTTATGGTCTTTCTGCAACCACGCGATCCGATATGGATGCGGGTGTTTCTTTCTCTCCAGTTGTAGCTTTGTAACCATTCCCTCTGAAACTAGGTTATCTGTGCTACCGTTGTCAATGATAATGTTGCAAATCTTACCCGTGCATTTACACCTTGTGCGGAATAAGCTTTTCCTCTGATCTGTAGCTCCCTCTTCATTCAGTAGGACTCTTCTTGCAATCATTACTTCTCCTCTCTTAGCTTCTTCAGAATGCTCAGATCCAGCATCTTCATCAGCGACTGCTACTCTGGCATTTCCTTTCGGCCTCCGATTATTTCTTTCTCGTTGCTATGGGCACTCATATTGGTGATGTCCCTCTTCACCACACTGGAAGCAAGTCCCTCAGAATCTTCCTCTTCCTTGTCCACGTCCAGCTCTGCCTCTTCCCCCTCGGTAACCATTATTCTGATTACGGGGGCGGTCTGTATTTTCTCTCCTTTGTTCTTGATTGCTGCTACCTTCTCCATTTTTCTGAGAATCTTCATTTCTTCTTCCACTGTTCCTTCCGTCGGTCCTTCCGCCATGACCTCTTCCTCTTTGCTTGTTTTCAAACCTCCTATTGAGCTTCTCTTCAACCTTTAAAGCAAATTGGTAAGCGTCCTCTATGGTGGTCATCCGGACTAGACTTAGTTCTTCCTGAATGCTTGCTCGTAACCCATTAATGTAACGGGCTACCTTCTCCTTGTTGGCCTCTGAGTGGCCTGTTCTAATCATTATTTTATGAAATTCTTCTGTGTATTCTTTCACAGACTTGCTTGATTGCCTCAATCCTTGCATTTTCTTTAGCAAGTCTAACTCATAATCACCAGGGATGAACTACCTCTTTAGCTTTTCTGCCATCCGTTCCCACTTAGTTATTCTCTCTTTCCCTCTTTTATTTCGCTCCAGCTGCACTCCCTTCCACCAAATGCTAGCATGACCTTTCAGTTTGGTCTTTGCGAATCTGACCCTATCAGGGTCCTCAACCTCTTCGTACTCAAAGTACTCTTCCAGGTCGTTGATCCAGTCGATCAATTCCTCTGGATCAAGGTTCCCGAAATATGTGGAAACCTCCATCTTCGGCCTCTTCCCAATCTAGGATATGGCTTTGTATAGTCTGGCCTGAGCAGGATCTACTGCTTCTTCTTCTTCCTCAGGTTGGTCTTCTTCTTCATCATCTTCCTCTTCACTACCTTCATCTCTTCTTGGCTCCAATCTTCTGCGCATTTCTTCTTGTAGAGCTTGCATTTGCCGCTGCAAAGCTCGAACATCTTCCGCTGCTGCCATGCCTCTCCCACCAACAAGATTTCTCCTTGGAGGCATTCTTCTCACCCAATTCCAAGCCCTTCCATAGATCCTGGTGTAACTGCCTCTCCTCCGACGATCTGCTACACACTCAGGAACTACTGGCTCTGATACCACTTGGTGGAGAACAGATCTTGCATAATAGACAGGAAACCAGAGAAACAAGAGCCCAAAATTTGTATTCGATACTTTGGAAGAATTTTACAAGAATATATAGCCCAACTACCATTTTCCAACCCCCTCTCATTACAATCCATGGGTTTTTATTGAGGTCCCGATCCTCTGTGCTTTCCCACTTCCCACGATCTACAATTGCCACTTGGAACAATTCTGGAAAGTTGCATTGATGAGACTCTAGGTGAGGTGCGCGACTGGCTGCCATATCCAACGAAATCTTCTTCTCGATCTGCTTCTTGTTAGTTGCTTTAAATGCGTCTTCCAGATATCCTGCGCGAGTGGCCAACATGCCCATTGAAATCCTTCTTTGGAACTGTTGCTTCACTGCCTCTAACTTGCCGCGCACGAAGGGACGTCTTTATGAAAGCTGGAGTGCGTGTCTTTCTGTTTGGTCACGATATCGCGACATGTCACGATATCACGACCATTTCCTTTCTGCACCTTCTCTCTCCGTTTTGGCCGCGATATCGCGACATGTCGCGATATCGCGTCATTTTTCCTATCGGCCTCTGTTCTCCCATTTCGGTCACGAAATCGTGACATGTCACGATTTCGTGACCATTGCTCCTCCGCGCCTTTGTTTCCCTACTTAGGCCACGATTTCGTGACATGTCACGAAATCGCGACATGTCACGATTTCGTGACCTTTGTTACTCCGCGCCTTTGTTCCACTGCTTAGGCCATGATTTCGTGACATGTCGCGAAATCGTGACATGTCACGATTTCGTGACCTTTGTTGCTCCGCGCCTTTGTTCCACTGCTTAGGCCACGATTTCGTGACATTTGTTACTCCGTGCCTTTGTTCCACTGCTTAGGCCATGATTTTGTGACATGTCATGATTTCGCGACCTTTGTTACTCCGCACCTTTGTTCCACTGCTTAGGCCGCGATTTCGTGACATGTCACGATTTCGCGGCCTTTGGTCCTTTGCACCTTTGTTTCTTCTGCGATGTCACGATTTCGCGACATTTGCAACACTTAGGAAAAAAATACATTTGCAACACTTAGAAAGAAATAACAACAAAATTTTGGTTGATGCTCGATTGCTTTGCTGCCCTCGGATGCTCCTGCATCAAAATTGTGGCAAATAGACCCACACAGTAATAATAGAAGGCCTCTCCTCCACCATATTAAATCCTAAATTCCAGGGTTTGA
This sequence comes from Wollemia nobilis, assembly GCA_028583015.1. NCBI lineage: Eukaryota > Viridiplantae > Streptophyta > Pinopsida > Araucariales > Araucariaceae > Wollemia > Wollemia nobilis. The sequence continues at coordinate 47,527 of JAQPPZ010012899.1, forward strand.
TAAATAATCTATACTAATTGTGAAAGTAAGGACCCCCCTCAAACACTTTACTATGATCTGCCATACATGATAACACCACAATAAAATACCCATTAGATGTAAGAATAATCTCTAGATCACCTTCAAGGCTCTAATTTCTCCTAATCTATTTTTCTAAAAAAGGCATAAGAATTATGAGACCCATAAATTTGTAGATGAGCACATGCTCAGACAAATATAAAACATCATCTATAACAGAATCATAACCGATAACCAAGACAGGATGATAGTTTCTTTTCTCCAAGAATCAATTATTATTCGGCTTGGAATTCAAAGATAAATTAGAAATAGGATCAAGGGTTGCATGCAGCAAAACATTCATGGCATTTGCATGATCAGAAGAAGAGTATCTTTATTCAAAAAAACATCCTTAAAATATAAAGATCGGGGGTCACCAAGACCGCATGAAGCTGCCATATCTAAAGCAAAAATACAACACCTGAATATTTATATTTTAATTGTATATTCCAAATTAATTATTTCAAAAAATTCAAATCCAATAGTCTATCCTAAGGTTTGAAATTAATTAAATTCAATTTATAGGGTTAATTGATTTTCACTATCTTGCTCTATTTTTTGATGTAAAATTAAAATGCTATTTCTTTTGAGTGAAAGATCCGTTTTGGGTGATTAAAAGCCTAGTGGGAATATTTTGAAAATATCTTCCCATTGATATCAAATTTGTATATTTTCAAATAAGAATTTCTTTCCAGAAATAGTAGTTTCTTATCGTAATATGTGAACTTAAAAATGTGATATATCATGAGACATAATGAATTTTTGACTTATATTAGAATATTTGGATACCCAAATGAAATATTGGTAAATTTTGAGCAATTTAATTTTGACCTATTTTTCAAGTCGCGTGAATAAAGTAGGTGAAATCCTGACAATGAACATTACAGAAATTCATTGGGTTCAATGGAATATAAGGAGAAATACATAAATATATTTGATAATAAAGAAAAAATGATCCACTCCTTTGTAGAAATGCACTACAAAGTGCACATTATCTTGAGTTTAGGTTAAAATCAACGAATCTTTGTTTTGCAAGAAATTGGACTAAAAAAAAAATCCTGGACCTTACAAAGAAAAGAGAAAACAAAAATTTGTGGACCTTACAAATGAAGGAGAGAAAACAAAAATTTGTGGACCTTACAAAGGAAAGAGAAAAAAAAATGTGTGAATCTTACAAAGGAAAGAGAGAAAACAAAATGCATGAACCTTGCAAAGGAAGGAAAGAAAACAAGGTTGCACAAGAGAATGAGGCTTCGGGAGAAATTCTTAACCTTCTTTGCAAATTGAGGGTAAACAAGGATGTGTTAAAAACAAGAATGCTCTAGAAATTAAGGTTTCACAATAAAATGAAGCTTTGGGAGAAATTCTTAAGCTTCTTTGTAAATGGAGCACAAACAAAGATGCGCTAAAAACATGAATGCTCTAGAAAACAAGGTTTTATGAGAAAATGAGGCTTCGAAAGAAATTCTTATGCTTCTTTGTAAAGGGGGTGCAAACAAGGATGCGCTAAAAAAAATAATTCTCTAGAAGACAAGGTTTCACGAGAAAACGAGGCTTCTAGAGAAAATTTTAAGCATCTTTGTAAATGGAGTGCAAACAATATTTCACGAGTTCCTTTGTAAATTGATATTGCAGCGAATCACTCAAAAGAACCAAGTCTCGATAAAAAGTTAAAATAAGGGGAGCGTGGATTTAAATATTCATTATATTTTCATTAAGAGTGTGCATTTATATTTTTCTTCATATAAGAGTGTGGATTTGAATTTTCATTATATTTTCATTAAGAGAGCGCATTTTGGATTTTATTTGCATGAGTGTAGATTTGGTAAAATAAGGGGCATTGGAATTTTAAAAATTGAATATAATATTATGCCCTAAAATCAAATATCAAACCTTAGGGATATTTTATAATTAAAAGAACCAATTAATTAAAATTAATTAATCATTGAAAAATAAAAAATTTAAACTATAAAAGAATTGATTAATTTAATAATTGAAAAATCAGAAGTTTACATCTCAGGAAAATTAATTAATTCAAATTAATCATAATATTAATGTTCTAATCCTTACCTTTTCAAAAAATTGTAGAAAACATGATGGCGGGCATGAATCTTCAATACGAGTACAACTTAGCATAATACTGGAATGTGAAAGTTGAAGAGATTTTGGATAATAGAAAGTCATATAAGATCTACAGTTGGAGAAACAATTACGGAAGGGTAACCAAATCAGAAGATGATACATCATAATTTACCATTGCAAACGACAGGTATTTGGAGGATGTAAGGCTATAAATAGCCATTGAAACTTGATTCCAAAGGGTTGGATGCAATTTAAGAGAAATAATTTTAGGCATTTCAATTTTTCTTTATTAGTTGGAGGATCATTTGTTCCCTTGTTATGGTATTTAGAAATTTTTGAGGATAATAACATGTATCTAGCCATTCTAAAACTCTCTAATTCATGAATACATACATACATACATACATACATACATACATACATACATATATATATATATTTGGAAAACATCCCAGAAGGGATGCCACTTTTGGGTAAGACCCAAGGAGGCAGGGGTATCCATTTCACAAAAATTCATGAATATTTTAATTCAATGTAAAATATGGAGATTTTTTATGTAATCCATGCATGCTTATGGTGTTTGCATTTGAATTTATTTTTATATTGTGCTTCATTTTCCTTGAATATGGCACCATCTTGTTCTTAGATTGTGTCATAAATGGTTGAGGCTAAGATTGGTTTAATTCAGAATTAGAGGCATTAACAAAACCCTTGCAAAGATTTGAATTCACCATGACTTGTTTGATTTTCTTTCCCTAACCCTTATTTTTTGCATTTTATTAAAAAAATAGTTAAAATTAGGAGTAGATTAGCATAATTTTCATCTCTAAAGCTTGATTTCATAATGTTGTGTTTTACTCCTGCAAGTTTCAGATAAATGAATGATTGTAATGCTTTGGTGAATTTTGATGCTAAATGCTCATATCTTCATGATTTACTATACAATTAAGCAAAGCCCTAAGTTCTTCATGTCAAGACAATCAATTAATCAAAACTAAAACTAATAATCTTCTTGTGAGGGCTACATGAAGGTCCTGAATATTTCATATATTTCATTATTTTTCCTTTGAATCAAAAGATCAATAAAAATTACTAGGTTAGATCAACCTCACCCGAACCTTGGGGAGATCATGAATCTTCTTTCAAGAGAGGACATCCTGCATGAGTCCTAGTTGTTGGTATATGTTTGTTATATAAAAAATATATCACTCAACATAATTGGTGCTAGAAGAAGAGTATGAACATTATGTCTCCCTATTAATTTCAGTCTATATAGCTTAATTGCTAAATGTTCTAAGTCCTTTTGACCCTTATCTTTAGCCTCCTTAGCGCAAAATAATATTGGTGCTAGGAGGGCCTGAAGTGTTCATTTCATTATCATTTTAATCCATGAATTACAATTTTTTAAGTCCTCTTATCCCTCAACACACAACAAAATTGGTGCTAGGAGGGTCTGAACATTCTGTCTCACTGTTAATTTTAGTCTACAAAGCTTAATTGCTAAATGTTCTAAGTCCTTTTAATCATTATCTTTAGCCTACTTAGTGCACAAAAAAATTGGTGCTAGAAGTTGTTGGAAATATGAGTAAGTTTTGTTGTCATTGATGTCAAGAGTCAGTTTCAGTGAGCAACATTAGTTTTCGTCAGCAGTGCAAGAAAATGATTGCTTCTAGGCCTAAGGGAAAATAATATTATAATATGCTTATTATAATATTTAAGGTGGTAAAAAATGTCTATAATAGCAATAGGAAGGCCCAAGAAAATAATATTATAATATTAAAGGTCTAAAGTATAGACCTAATTAATTAAATTAATTATAAATTAATTATAACTTTGTTATAAATTAATTTATATTAAAATAACCCTAAGGTTAGGGTTACAAAGGGAAAGCAATAAAATTTGAGCACCGAGTCGACTATCCTTTCCACCTGCTGACATGTTGAGGGAAGAGAAATTTTTTTTATTTATACCATATGCTTTGGAAGGAAAAATTATCCTTCAAATAAAACTAATCGAAGTGCATGTGATTTGTGTGAACTACATGGAAGAAGAGCAGAAGAGGACAAATTCTTTACAAACATGGCAATCAACAAGCGCATAAATGGAATGCAGCTTGGAGATTCATTACCAACCATGGCGGTTGCACCAATGGTAAGCGGTTGTGGCTTAAGGCGCTAGGAGGGAGGAGGTTCCACGATTGAAACCCGACGGCAGTGCTTTTGCTAAGGTGCATGTGTTAAAGTTTTTTTTGTGCCAATGTGAAAGTTCAAACCATACAAGGCACTCTTTGGTGACAAGGTGAGCGCCTAGCTCATGTGGCATGTGGGCCATGACTAGGGTGTTGTGGAGGTGCAATAAGGAGTTTGAATCCCACCGAGGGCAAGGTACCAAATTTTTTAAATATTAAAATTGCTTCTAAGGTTTGAAATGTGGCATGATAAGTTTTTATTAAGAGGGAGTTATAAGGTTTTTAAGGTAATTTTTTTTAATTGTGATTTTTGATAAAGTGAAATTGAAATAGGAGTTATAAGGTTTAAAAGGAGAATTATATTTTAATTGGGTTATGCTATGATGTATTAGAGAGATAAGGGTTTATAAAGAAAATCATTGTGGTTATTTTTTTTAGACAAATTATTGGCTTCCATTTTGAAGTGTGGAGATTAAGGTGTAAAAGAGATTTATTGTTATGTATGGTGAAATATTTTGAGGGATAAAATTGAGTGAATGATTGAGGAAACATTGCTACCTAACCTTTGAAATTGGCAAAAAGTTGATTGTGATTGAAATAGGTGTTTGAAGTCAAATCTTCTTCAAACAAGAGGTAAGGGCATATTATCCTTGAGAGTGATTTTTGGATGTTATGAATGCTAAGTTGGAGTGAAAAGGTTCTTGTTTGATAAGAATTGTTGAGTAAACCTTTATATGCATGATTAATGAATGCTTGAGTGAGAACTTGTGAACTATATTGAACTAGGGTTTATGAAAAATCATGAGTATCATTGTTATGTTAGATTGTTTGATAAGCATTGTTGGAAATAATTGAGTGTGTATCCATATGCTTGAACTAGGATTTGTGAAAAGATCATGAGTATCATTGTTATTAGAAGTTGATAACTATATTGAACTAGGGTTTGTTAAATATCATGAGTATCATTGTTATGTGAGGTTTTTTTTTATAAGCATTGTTGAATAAGCCTCCATTGAGTGATTGGTTGAGTGGAGTTGATTGATCCTAGTTGATTGGAAGTATTGGAGTGATAGTTCAAGTTCTGTAAAATAAATTGTTCTATATTTTGAATTGATTTGAGAAATATATTGGAAGTTATTGAGTGTTTGTGAGTGTGAAACATATTGAGTCTCTAACCATTCTCTATATGTTTCTATGAGATTAAAATAAGATTTTGTGTGAAACTTGTTTGTGTGATTAAAGAGGTTTTCTGTGATAGATTGAGTTGAGTTGTATAAAGCTTTTGTGAAAGCTAGTGGACAGATTTGAGTAAGTCCTAGAGTGGAATTAAGGACTAAGTTGAGTAAGCTTTTTTGGAATCTTACAATGCAAGTTTGAGATATTTGTAGTGAGGACATGTTGAGCAGATTTGAGGTAAGTCTTAGAGAAGACTTGAGAGCAGTTTGGACAAATTCTAGTAAGGACTTGTTGAGAAAATTTGAGGTAAGTATTAGAGAAGACTTGAGAGTAGCTTGAGCAAGTTCTTAAGAGGACTTTTTAAACATATTTGAGACATGTATTTGAGAAAACTTGTGAGCAGAGTTGATTGATTTATTTGTTCAAGATTTGTGTTAAGGCTTGGGATAGATCTAGCAGAGTTAATTTGGGATTGGATCAAGCTTTGTGTTAAGGCTTGAGGACATATTTGAGGACAAATTTTGGTATAAATTTGAGGACAGGTTTATGCTAGACCAGAGACAAAGATTGAGAAAATTTATTCTAGATCGAAGGACTTTGTTAAGTGCAGATCAAAGACATAGATTGATCATATTTGTGCTATATCGAAGGAATGTATTTAGTGCATATCAGAGACATATATTGAGCATATTTGTGCTAGACCGAAAGACTATGTGTAGTGAATATTTGTGATAGAGATGAGAGTAATATTTGGAGGTGACAGAGCAAAGGACAGTAGTCTCTAGTGGATAGAGATCCATTATCGAGGGTAGTGAGTATAGATCTTCTAAGTGAATATAGGAGTCTTTAGTGGAGAGAGATCCACAATCCAGTGCAGTGGAGGCAATAATCTTCTAGAGGTTCATCAGTCATAGTAGAGGAGAAGATCTCCTATGGATAGATATCCATGAACTAGCTGAGGATATTGGTGTCTCCTATGGATAGATATCCATAAACTTGATTATGGTATTGGTGTCTCCTTTGGACATAGGTCCATAAACATTGTAATAGGGAAGGATTCCCAAGAGATTGTTTGAGAAAATTTTAGTGAAATATTTTCTCCGTGGAGTAGCCCACATTGGGTGAACCACGTTAAATTGGTATCTCTATTATGTGTGGTGATTTGTGCATTACTTTGATTACTAATGTTAATATTGTCATTGATATATTGCATAATATTATTTGGTAAAGAAAAGTAAAAAGTGGTCTTATACTATTCACCCCCCATATTAGTATAAGCTTGTGTTATTCAATTCGTATCAGAAAGGGTTCCTTCAGAAGAGTTTAACAACTTGAAGGAAAATATCATAAGAACATAGATGTATTCTAAGAGTGGATTCTTAGATAATTTAGCACCAGTGTTTGATGGGAGCGATTATGTATTTTGGAGTATGAGATTTAAGATTCACCTAATGGCACTTCCAAATGAAATATGAGAAGCAATTTAAAATGGACATACACCACCAGCTACTCCACCTATAGATAAATATGGTAAGCTTCTACATCATTACAATTCAAAAGAAATGAATGTAATTTTGAGAGGTTTTCATAAAACAAATTTTATAAAGGTTTTGCACTGCTAATAAACAAAATAAATTTGAGATAAATTGTAAGGCATATATGAAGGAGATAAAAAGGTCAAAAATGCAAGTTGTGAAATATCAAGGGAATATTTGAAGACCTAAAAATGAAGAATTATGAAAACATTAGTGCTTATCTACTTCGTGTAGATGATATTGTTAACTGTATGCAAGTACTTGGACTTGAAGTTCAAGAATATGATTTTTGTGATAATATTTTAAGGTCACTCCCAAAAAGGTTTAGTGAAAAAATTTCAGCTATAGAGGAATCAAAAGATAGTGATATCTTGACAAGGGATGAATTACATGGCATTATTAAAACTTTTGAGATGAGAACAAAATAGTAACCTAATCCCTATAAAGAAGCATCCTTCAAAGCTACTATGAAGACAAAGGGTAAGAAGTCAGATTTAGGTAATGAGTTATCCAGTTATGAAGAAGCAAATTATAGCAGAAGGAACAAGGATTCACAAAAGTATAAAGGTACGAAATCAATTAGATGTTTCAATTTTGGAAAGTATGGTCACTATGCATCTGATTGTCAAGAAGATATAAATAACAATTATGAAGAAAAATAGGATCATAAGAATAGGGAAATAGAAAAACATAGGTACCAAAAGAAAAGTAGAGATGGACAAGGCAAGCAAGGAAATAAGTTATTCCAAAGATATAATAAGAGTTTTTATGCATACAAGGCAAGTAAGTACTCAAGTGATAGTGATGAAAGCTTCTTAGGTAATGAATATGAAATACTATTTCTAACTGAAGAAAAAGAAGTGGTTAGGAAAAGATCACCAATAATTCTCAAGTATTTTAGATGTGGTAACTTTGGTCATATTGAAGATAGTTTTACAAGGAGTGGTTTCAGTTTTAGTGATGATGAATATGAAGATACACTTGATGGATCAGAAGATAATCTACTCATGGCAATAGAGGAAGAAGGAGGTGATCCTATAGAAGACAAATCATAAGGGAATGAAGACGATTTCAAAGGCAAAGAAATATAGGAAGAATCAGAGATAGGAGAAGTTGATCTTGAAGGTAAAATTATTTCTTCCCTTAATGCATTAAAGGAGGTAATAAAGCAGAACTCCAAACTTAACCTTCAGTTTCATGAATGTAATGAAGAGAAAGGAAATATTATAGCTAAGACAAGGAGATTTAAAGATAAGTTAGAAGCTAAGGTCTTAGAATATGAAAAAATAGAGCATGAAGTAGCTTCACTAAGGAAGAAAGTAAAAGAGTCGAGATAAGATACACAAGTTTGGAAAAATCTCAAAAACCATATACAAGATTATCAAGGTACAAAGATGGTCAAAAAATAAAACAGGTTTTGTATTTGAAAAGGAACAAAGAAAACAATGAGAGGAGTCAATTTCAAGCTCCGAAGAAGAAGAGAGTGTAAGAGGAAGTGATAGTTATGAGGATGAGTTGGACAATAGAAAATTTAATAGAAAGAGGAATAATGCATAAATGAGGAACAAATGGAACATGAAGTATCACATGGTAGAAAAGAGTAAGAGACCAATGAGGTCAAGAGAAGGTAGTTTCAATGTATGATGCTTCTCATGTCATAGTTTTGGGCACAAAGCTACACAATACAGGACACATGAAATATAGGAATATGGGAACTTCAAAAATAGGCATCCTTTTCAAGGGTATTGCTACTCTTGTAATCAGTTTGGTCACAAGGCAGTTAATTGCAAGGTTCATAACAGGAATGGATATAGATTCACTAGGAGAAATCCCAAGATATTTGCACCTCCAAGGAATAACACTATTTAGTGTTATAAGTGTAATAATTATGGGTATACAACAATATTTTATAGAGTAGAAATTACACAGACAAGCAAGAATAGGAATAATTAGAGGAATCAAAAGAATCAATCAAGGAAGCAAGTGGACAAAGATAAAGATTAGTGCATTCTGGGAGTAGAAATACTCCCACCCTAGAATTAACCACCTCAAGAGGAGGTGGGGGAGGGCCTAAGCTAATATTATCATTCTTAGCCCCGAGCCCCAAATGTGACCTTTTGCTATTGATGTCAAAGGGGGAGAGATTTGAGTTAGGGGAAGAGCATTCATTTAGGGGGAGCAGTTCCTCAGGGGGAGCGAAAAAGAAAAATGTTAAGGAAATGGTAAAAGGTAATTGGGTTGCCATCAAATATAAAGGGGAATATTGTTGGAAATATGAGAAAGTTTTGTTTTCATTGATGTTAAGATTCAGTTTCAATGAGCAACATCAGTTTCCATGAGCAGTGCAAGAAAATGATTGCTTCTAGGCCTAAAGGAAAATAATATTATAATATGCTTATTATAATATTTAATGTGGTCAAAAATGTCTATAAGAGCAATAGGAAGGCCCAAGAAAATAATATTATAATATTAAAGGTCTAAAGTATAGACCTAATTAATTATAAATTAATTATAATAACTTTGTTATAAATTAATTTAAATTAAAATAACCCTAATATTAGGGTTACAAAATGCAAGAAATAAAATTCGAGCTCTAACGTCGACTATCCTTTCCATCCACCGACGTGTTGAGGGAAGAGAAAAAAATTTATATTTATACCATATTCTTTGGAAGGAAAAATTATCCTTCGAATAAAACTAATCAAAGTGCATGTGATTTGTGCGAACTACGCGGAAGAAGAGGGGAAGAGGACAAAGTATTTCGCACAATGGCAGGCAGTTGTGGCTTAAGGCTTTAGTAGGGAGGAGGTTCCACAATCGAAACCCAATGGTAGCGGTTTTGCTATGGTGCATGTGTTAAAGTTTTTTTGGTGCCAAGGTGAAAGTTCAAAGTGCACAAGGTACTCTTTGATGCCAAGGGGAGCACCTAGATCACGTGGCACGTGGGCCACGATTTAGGGTGCTATGGAGGAGCAAGCGGGAGTTTGAATACCTCCAATGTCAAGGTACTAAAATTTTTAAATATTAAAATTGCTTCTAAGGTTTTATTAAGAGGGAGTTATAAGGTTTTTAAGATAAATTGTTTTAATTGTGATTTTTGATAAAGTGAAATAGAATTAGGAATTATAAGGTTTAAAAGGAGAATTATAATTTAATTGATTTAAGCTATGATGTCTTAGAGAGATAAGGGTTTATAAAGAAAATCATTATGGTTATTTTCTTTAGACAAATTATTGGCTTGCATTTTGAAGTGTGGAGATTATAAGGTGTAAAAGAGGTTTATTGTTATGTATGGTGAAATATTTTGAGAGATAAAATTGAGTGAATTATTGAGAAAACATTGCTACCTAACCTTTGAAATTGGCAAAAAGTTGATTGTGATTGAGAGAGGTGTTTGAAGTCAAAACTTCTTCAAACAATATGTAAGGGTATATTATCCTTGAGAGTGATTTTTGGATGTTGTGAATGCTAAGTTGGAGTGAAAAGGTTCTTGTTTGATAAGCATTGGTGAGTAAAACTTTATATGCTTGATTTATGAATTCTTGAGTGAGAACTTGTGAACTATATTGAACTAGGGTTTGTGCAAGATCATGAGTATCATTGTTATGTGATATTGTTTGATAAGCATTGTTGGAAATAATTGAGTGAGTATTCATATGCTTGAACTAGGGTTTGTGAAAAGATCATGAGTATCATTGTTATGAGAATTTGAGAACTATCTTCAACTAGGGATTATGAAATATCATGAGTATCATTGTTATGTGAGGTTTTGTTTGATAATCATTGTTGAATAAGACTTCATTGAGTGATTGGTTGAGTGGAGTTGATTGAGCCTAGCTGATTGGAAGTATTGAAGTGATAGTTCAATTTTTCTGAAACAAATTATTCTATATTTTGAATTGATTTGAGAAAGATATTGCAAGTGATTGAGTGTTTGTAAGTGTGAAACATATTGAGTCTCTAACCATTCTCTATATGTTTCTATGAGATTAAAACAATATTCTATGTGAAAATTATTTGTGTGATTAAAAATATTTTATGTGATAGGTTGAGTTGAGTTGTGTAAAGCTTTTGTGAAAGCTAGTTGACAAATTTTAGTAAATCCTAGAGTAAACTTAAGGATTGAGTTGAGTAAGCTTTTGTGGAAGCTTACAATGCAGATTTGAGACAAGACTAGTGAGGACTTGTTGAGAAGATTTGAGGTAAGTCTTAGAGAAGACTTGAGAGTAGTTTGGACAAGTTCTAGTGAGGACTTGTTAGAAAAATTTGAGGTAAGTCTTTGAGAAGACTTGTGAGAAGAGTTGATAGATTGATTTGTTCAAGCTTTGTGTTAATTCTTAGGGTAGATATAGCATAGTTAATTTGGGATTGGATCAAGCTTTGTTTTAATGCTTGAGGATATATTTGAGGATAGAGTTTGGTTCAAATTTTAGGATAGGTTTATGCTAAACTAGAGACTAATATTGAGAATATTTGTACTATATCGAAGGACTGTATTTAGTGCATATCAGAGACAGATATTGAGCAGATTTGTGCTAGACCGAAGGAATGTTTTTAGTGTATATTATAGATATATATTGAGTAGATTTTCTATAGATCAAAGGATTGTGTTTAGTATATATTTGTGACAGAGCTGAGAGCAAGCTTTGAAGGTGACAAAGTAGAGGATACTAGTCTCTAGTGGATAGAGATCCATTATCCAGGGTAGTGAGGATAGGTATTTTAATTAAGGATAGGAGTTTTTAGTGGAGAGAGATCCACAAGCCAGTGCAATGGAGGTAGTAGTATTATAGAGGTTCACCAACCAAAGCAGAGGAGAAGGAGTTCTCCTGTGGATAGAGATCCATGAACCAGCTGAGGATATTGGTGTCTCATACAGATAGATATCCATTAACTTGATTAGGGGATTGGTGTATCCTTTGGATAGAGGTCCATAAAAATTTTAATAGGGAAGGATTCCCAAGAGATTTTTTGAGAAAATTTTAGTGAAAGAGTTTTTCCGTGGAGTAGCCCACATTGGGTGAACCACATTAAATTGGTGTCTCTATTATGTGTGGTGATTTGTGCATTGCTTTGATTACTATTATTAATATTTCCATTGATATATTATATTATATTGTTTGGGAAAGAAAATTAAAAAGTGATCTTATAATGTTCACCCCCCCTCCCAGTATAATATTTTGTTCTTCAGAAGTAAGGCCGCATTTTGAGTCTTTTTCCTGGCATAGTGTTTGTATTTCCTATCTTGACTATTAAATTTTATTCCTCAAGATTTATTAATGATAGCTCTTGCTCCATGGATGGTAGGAAGCAACCCTTTGAACATACCTATGCCTATGCATGATATACCTACATATGTTGAAATATATCTTCTTTGGTATAGGCATGATGTAATGAGATTGGCTAAGGAGCATATTCAGGAATACATAGACACTTTAATTCATTTATAAATTATGCATGAAGATGTTGCCTGTATAATGTCTCAATACATATTAGGTAAGTTTTCTTATGATTGGTATATCAACTTACCTTCAGGTACTATCACTACTTGGGCTCAATTAGAAGCAACATTTCTCAACAATTTTAGAAAACTCGTTGACCCAATTATGATATACCATCAGTTTTTCTTTGCTCGTAGATAACCTAATGAATCCTTGATAATATTCAGTGATAGATTCCATATGTTGTATACCAAACTAGTGACACCTTACATCCTTTTATAAGAATAAACCATCCATATGTACATTGGAGCCTTAGACTCATCAAATTACATATTTCTAAGGAAAGTCCCTCAAATTACATCCTCTCCCAAATCCTACAGTGAGGCAATAACATTTTAAAAACAATTGATTTCTCAAGGTGTTGGTATGGATCAATTACCATCACTTGGACAACCTATAGCTCATAATTAGATACCATAAATAAGTCAGGATTTCACACAACCCTCTCCCATGATGAACTATATTCTAGGAGTTATGTATCCCAACCAGTACCAACCTTTTAATCTTGCACCCTTAAATCAAATGATGTCTAATGTGATCAATCAACATGATGAAACTGACTATCTAAATGTTATAACTACTTTAGATATCATCCAAAATAAGGTGAAAGTTTTGGAATTTGTACCCATCAACAAGAGTTGTAGGAATCAAGCTAATCGGAATGCAAAGACAACTTTAGTATGAGAAACATATGAACCTTAAAAAATGGATGAATATGAATCTGAAGAAGAATCTAAAGATATCATGAAATAAGGGATGGAATATCACCAAGTGTTTTAGAAAGAATTATTATATTATTCAAGACAAGGAAGGGGAATAAATCACTTTTTTTGCACTTCCCAAAGAAACTTCTATCCCACTTGATGTGCAAGAAATTGAAAGACTTGTCCCACCTAAGAATCCTACAATGCCTATGCAGCTAGAAATCAGTATGCCTTTTTGTCATATAGAGAAAAATCCATAACATAAATTATTTGGATATGTTATCATTAAAAACCCAAAGAAAAATTTTGCTCTATTTGAGATAACACAGGTGGTTGACCATGAAGATTTGCTACTTAAAGCATTCCCTTACCAATAGGATTTATTGTTTGAAAATGATAAGCATATTTTAAATTTTGTGACTAATTCTGGTATTTTTGAAAGCCATATTATTGATAAATATGAAAGGTTGCAAGATGATGAAAATGAAGACCATGAGGTAACCATGAAAACTAATGCAATTCGCAAAGGTATAGTTTCTCTTGAAATACTTTTTGACATTGATTACAAAAGAAAAAATATGTAATAAATTCTCATTATAGAATGATCCTTACAACACTATTAATATAGGGACTAGTGAAGATCCACACAATGTATTAATTGGAAACACTTGCACTAGACAGAAAAAGAAGAAATTAGAAAGGCTCATCAAGTCCTGGTGAATGGAAATGCATAAAAAATAGAATCCTAACATTTTTTTCAACCATTAGAATTATAGGTAAAAGTTTGCATAATTATTTTTTGGATTCAAATGTTGTTGATAATGAAATGTCATTTGTGGTTAACAAAGAATTAGAGTTGATTCCTACTCACACCAGTAATAAGGTTGCTATGTTGAACAAGACAAAGGTAGATTTTTTTGAGGTACTAAATAAAGTTCATAAAAAATTGACTATTGAACCTAGAATACAAAATTAAAATGATCCTCATATATATATTTTAGATTCCTATAAATTGTTGTGTAGTTATGATTTGTTTGAAACTATGAATACTGGTTTGGAAATTATTTTTTTAAAAATAACGTCAAGCTTGGAATATCTCATGTCTAATAATAACAATGAGGATAGTATTTTGAGCATTAAATTAAAAATGGGAATTCACACCATGCTAGTAGAAACTGTGATTGAAGATAAAATTTCAATAATAGACATCTCACATAGTAAACAAAAATTAATTGAAGACCAGTTATGGACTTTAAGTCTGATGGGGAAAAATTTAAGTATGACAATAAGGATGGAATTAAATTGATCTGGTGGGGTGAGAGAGGTAAAGCAAAGACCTTCAAAATTTGGATTTTGATACTATTATGGGATAAGGCTCATGAAATCCAGCATGCTTACCATTACTTGAGTCTCCCAAATGGTCAAAACCATACATGGGATCCTAGGAAATTTAATATGACCCAATAATTGTGTCAGTTTATTTTTCTTTTGTTGTATTTTATTTTACTCTATTTTTATGTTGTTTCCTTTTGTTCATAGTTTCATTTCCTTTGATTTTAAAGTTCTTTCTGTGTATAAGATTTTATATGTTTCTTTAGTGTTACTTATTTGAATGGTTTGTTCTCATTTCGTGAAAATTCTTATTTGTTTCATGTTTTAAGTTCAGTTTCATGTTGTTTGTTCCATATTTAAAATTTTTAGAAGTGGATTCAAGTTGCAATCAACTTTTGGATCCTTTAAAGAGAAATGTGTTTGATCTATTGAGGATGAATTATTTGTTTCAAATTAGGTGAAACTAAAAAATAGAGGAATTTTTTTTATTAGCAATCATGCCTAGATTATGGACTAGAATAGAGGATATTGAAATAGTGCAACATCTTGTTGAAGCTTCACCTCTAACATTATATTTAAATGATTATTTTTGGATCATGAAGGATGAAATCACCTTGATTTGATGATTGGAAAAGAATTGTTATACACTCCATCTTTAGCCTTAAAAGGTCTCTAACCCAAAGGCACATATGATACTTGCAAAGTAGTCAAAATGCTTCTAAAAAAAATGTGTGCAAATTAGGAAAGTGCTTAGGTGATTCATATAATATCTACCGGGGCTATACATGCCTAGTTGGAAGTAGAGAAATGTCTAGAAGAGATCTAGGTCATCTCCATTGGAGCTATGGATGCTTGACTAGTTGTGGAGCAATGCGGAGGTAAATATTTAAGAGTAATATCCTTAATAGCCCAATGTCTAACCAGGTGATGGATTTATAATTGATTCAAGAATAAAGAATGAATGCACTAAACACCTAATAAGTTGAAGAAAATGGTACATATATTTTCAATTGAAACTGTTTAACCCTATATTCCTTTCATATTGCTAGATGGTCTATATTGTATATTAGAGAAATATATTTGCACTTTCATTTTTGACATATTTTTCAAGTCATGTGAATAAAGGATGCAAAATCATGACAATGAACATTACCAAAATTTGTTGGGTTCAATGGAATATAAGGAGAAATACATAAATTCATTGGATCTTGAAAAAATTGTGATCCACTGCTTTGCAGAAATGCACTACAAATTCATTGGCATACATTTCAATGTACGAAGTGCACACTATCCCGATTTTAGGTTAAAATCACCAAATCTTTGTTTTGTAAGAAATTGAACTCAAAAAAAATTGAGAACCTTATAAACGAAAGAGAGAAACAAAAATGCATGGACCTTAAAAAAGAAGGAAATAGAACAAGGTTTCACAAGAAAATGAGGCTTGTGGAAAAATTCTTAAGCTTATTTGTAAATTTAGTGCAAACAAAGATGCGCTAAAAAAATGAATGCTATAGAAAATAATGTTTCATGATAAAATGAGGCTTTAGGAGAAATTATTAAGCTTCTTTGTAAATGGAGTGCAAACAAGGATGCGCTAAAAACAAGAATGCTCTAGAAAATGAGGTTTCACGAGAAAATGAGGCTTTTGGAGAAATTCTTAAGCTTCTTTGTAAATGGAGCACAAACAAGATTTTGTGCATTCCTTTGTAAATTGAGACTGCAGCACTGAAAAGCACCAAGTCCTTAGAAAAGGGTAAATTAATGGATGCTCTAGAAAACAAGGTTTAACTAGAAAATGAGGCTTCAAGAGAAATTCTTAAGATTCTTTGTAAATGGAGCATAAACAAAGATGCACTAAATATAAAAGTGCTCTAGAAAACAAGGTTTCACAAGAAAATGAGACTTTGGGAGAAATTATTAAGCTTATTTGTAAATGAAACATAAAAAAAGATGTGCTAAAAATAAGAATGTTCTAGAAAAAAAGGTTTTGTGAGAAAATGAGGCTTTGGAAGAAATTCTTAAGTTTATTTGTAAATGGAGTGCAAACAAGGATGTTCTAAAAACAAGAATGGTCTAAAAAACAAGGTTTTGAGAGAAAATGAGGTTTCGCGAGAAAATGAGGCTTCTCGAGAAATTCTTAAGCCTCTTTGTAAATGGAGCTCAAACAAGATTTTGCACATTCCTTTGTAAATTGAGACACCAAGTACTCAAAA
>JAQPPZ010012904.1:0-65678 GCA_028583015.1 Wollemia nobilis
TCATCGCACAATTATCAGACAAATGTAGACCTATGAACAGGTTTTTATGCAAGGAAGTGCCCTTTCATTGGGATGAATAATGCCATAAAGCCTTTGCAGAGATCAAGACTTATCTGGCAACATCGCCAGTATTGGCTCCACCAAGGCCAGACATACCATTTTTACTATATATCGGCTATTGATTTTGCACTGGGCACTATGTTAGCCCAAAATAATGCACAAGACAAAGAGCAAGCCATATATTACATTATTTTCACCTTGGTGAGCTATGAGCTAGGATATGCGTATGTCAAAAAATTATGTTTAGCAATGGTCTTTGCAACTCAAAAGTTGTGACACTACATGTTGAGCCATACGACCTACATCATATCAAAACAAAATCCTTTGTAGTACATGATGAGCAAGACATATCACAATACATGTATCGCAAAGTAGATCATGCTATTGATAGAATTTGATCTAGAGTTCATAAGCCAAAATTCCATCAAGGGATAAGTCATAGCAGATCAATTAGCAGAGGCGCCTCTTCAGGATAACAAGCCTCTCACCATAGAGTTGCCTGATGATGCGGTCTTTGCATTATCATATCCTCTAGAGCTCGAAGAACCTAAGAAAGAAAAATACATGTCATTGTTCTTCGATGGTTCAAAGTGTGAACAAGGAGGCAAAGCAAGGATTGTCTTTATCACACCGTAGGGTGCTCCATTGCCCTTATCATTCAAACTAGACTTCCCATGCACAAACAACAATACATAATATGAAGCATTGATCCTGGGACTCCAAACAACCATAGCAATGGGCATTAAAATATTGAATATCTTTGGTGACTCCTTGCTCATAGTAAACCAGGTCAAAGGACTCTTCCAATGTAGGTGCCCACTCCTGAAGACTTACAAGGAACTTGTTGACAATTACTTAGCCCGGATGGAATGGTATGACATTGAGGTAATCCCTCATACGTCGAATAGATTTGTAGACACTATGGCCTCTTTGGGATCCTTAATCCCTTAGAATCTGTCTGCTAATTTTACAACCATTCATGTGAAAGTGCTTTCGCACTCAGCAATATGTCGTGAAGCTTTTGACAATCAAGAATCAGTCAACATGATCAACATCGAACCAAATCAGGATTGGTCCTTCGTAGCTAGAAGTTTCTTGCAAATAGCACCTTGGGGGTCTTTGATCTCCCAAGGACCCATAGAGTGTGGTGCGACCATATACCATAGAGTTGTTCCTCAATCCATGTTCACTACCTCGAAAATGCAGGAAGAGCAAGTTGTCTATTCTATAGAGGTTGTGGCCTATCAGGATTGGCTTTCCCAACTATGGGACTTCCTGAAGCTCGGAATAATACCTCAAGGTTTGTCACATACTAAAAGGTGAACATTTAAACAGAGAGCAACAAGATACATTTTTCTAGGAGAAATCCTCTACAGACGAGGATATGATGGAGTATTGCTCCGTTGTCTTGAGCCCCAGGAAACATCTTGGGTAGTTTCACAAGCTCACGATGGAACATGTGGAGGCCATTTTAGTGGCATGGCCATCGTTAAGTGCATCTTGAGAATGGGTTACTATTGGCCCACAATGGAAAAGGACTGTTGTGAGTATGTCAAGAAATGTAGTAAGTTCCAACATCATGCAAATCTAACGCACTTACCATCGCAAGCTTTGCAGCCCATCCAGGAAGCATGGCCATTTTTGCAATGGGGACTAGACTTGATTGGGAAAATCTCACCCCCATCCTCAGGCCGACATACATTCATCATAACGGCCACATAATACTTCACTAAATGGGTAGAAGCGATCCCCTTAACATCAACAACTGGACCAAGGATTGCGGAGTTTATACTCCACAATATCATAAGTCATTTTGGGGTCCCTTCTAAGGTAATATCGGATAATGGGCCATATTTTAAGAACAAAAATGTGCGTGCTTTAATGAACAAATACCATATTCAGCATAGTTTTTCAACGCCTTATTATCCGCAAGCAAACGGGCAAGCAGAAGCCTCAAACAAAACAATAGTCTCCATTTTGAGGAAGACAAGTGCAAGAAAATCACAAGGATTGGCACATGCAATTGCCTCTTGCACTATGGGCATACAGGACTAGTATACGGACGCCCACTGGGGCAACACCGTTTTCACTAGTATATGGCACTGAAGCCATCATGCCTCTAGAGTTGGAAATCCTGACTCTACGCATAGCACTAAAAGACTTCATAGATGATGAAGTTGCACGGCAAGGCCACCTTGATCAATTGATGCTTCTTGATGAACACCGAGTCAATGCTTTAGAGCATCTCCATGTTTACCAAGATCGCCTTGCGCGAGCTTACAATAGTAAAGTCCACCTAAGGGAATTCAAGGTTGGAGATCTAGTGCTCAAAGAAAACCAGCATAATTCAAATCTATCGTCGCATCTACGAGATAAGTTCATGGTAAACTGGATAGGTCCATACATGATTTCACAGAGAGTTGGGCCTGGAGCATATCGCCTTATATCATTAGATGGTGTTGAAGAGCCTGAACCTCTCAATATCATTCACTTAAAGGCATTTTACACATAAAAACACAAAAACATTCAAATATTGTCACAAAAACATTCAAATATTGTCAAAAATCCAAAAACATTCAAATATGTCAAAAACACAAACAAATCATAAAAACATAAAATTCAAAAAATCAAATCAAAGGCTCCAAGGGTAATTCATACCGCTTGGTCAAACAATCAAATCAAAGGCTCCAAGGGTAATCCATGCCGCTTGGTCAAAAATAAAAAGCTCCAAGGGTAATTCATACCGCTTGGTCAAAACCAAAATCATCAAAGGCTCCAAGGGTAATTCATACCGCTTGGTCAAACAATCAAATCAAAGGCTCCAAGGGTAATTCATACCGCTTGGTCAAACATCAATTCAAAAGGCTCCAAGGGTAATTCACGTCGCTTGGTCAAAAATCAAATAAAAAAGGCTCCAAGGGTAATTCATACCGCTTGGTCAAAAATCAAATAAAAAAGGCTCCAAGGGTAATTCAAACCGCTTGGTCAAAATCAATAACAAAAGCCCCAAAGGCATAATAAGCCCTTTGGTCAAATTAATCAAAAATACAAAAACAACATAAAATCAAAAATACAAAAACAATTGCACTTTACATTTTGCATCCACATCATTGCATTGCATTTTCACATACATTACAAGATATGTCATGAGAGTCTTAAAAGTGATACCACAGTTTGTCGCACAAGTCATTCATATCCATACCTCCATCCACATGTGTGTAATTGTGTTTTTCAACACAACCATTATTTGTTGCTATACATAATATACTAAGGCTTTTCGGTTAGTCAACCAAATCTAGTAATCTTATCAACTTTTGAGGAAAACAACTTTGATTAGTAGAAGGAAAGGCCTAGCTGTGATAAAGCCTTGGATATTCAAGATCCCATCACTAATTGAAACACTAAAATCCTAGCTGGTACAAGGAAAAGATGAAAGTTGCAAAGCGGTCTAGGTTACCTTAAGTGAAAAGGATTATCCTTGCTTATCCCCTTGTGCAACCGGTTTAAAGGTGCTGAGAATTGGCAAAAGGACAAGCTTTACCCTATCAAAATCCCTTGCTTAAATCAAAACAAGCAAAAATCCCAAAGCAAAGTACATATTCAAAAGGCCAAGCATACAGTCCAGATTTCAAAGCAAAAATCCGATACACAAATCATATATTCAAAATACAAAAAAATCAAGCTCAAGAAAAAATCAAAAATAAACAGTGATTTTCATCACTAAGAATGAGCAAAATAAACAGTGATTATCATCACTACAAAAAAATCCCCGCTCAAAGAAAAAAATCAAATAAAAATAAATAGTGATTTTCATCACTACATATGAGCAAAAATCCAAAGCCAAAAAGAAGCCAAAAAGAAGGGAATAAAGCTTGAATCCCTGGAATTCTCAACATTGTACAAAACTGGAAGGAGAAATCCTTACGCATGATGATATGTCTATTACAATTGCTTCATGCATTTGTGTAGACCAATGTTTGAATGTGGATGAGCTAGCTTAGGTAACCAAATATTGCCTAGTAGTATAGTCCAACTAAGTCCAACATAAGGATGAGAAGAACACTTGAGGATCCCTGATCTTAGCAATGGGCTGAAAGAATCCCGCCTGACATCGGAGGAAATGCTTGAGTTCTACCTCAAAATATACAATCACATGCACACACAAAGATCATGAAAAACTAGGTCCATGGTAAAAGCCTTACTTTTCAAAAGTCTAAGTGGTAAGTAGACAGTTGTTGATAGGGGAACTAGAGTGTTTGAATCTCCGAAAAACCCCAAAAATTTTTACATAGCAACAAATCATTAAATCATTCACACCATCACTTTCTTTATAAGATTCTATAAATTAGGGGGTATCAACATAGTAGGACAGATACCGCATATATATTAGAAATAGTATATAGACGGCCACTGACTACTTTATATCTTTTAATTTACAGAAACTTATTAAGAAGATACATTACACACCATTACATCTCATATATGAATACTTAATCAATTCTTATGATAAGAGTGATTATTTAAATTCATGATTATATTTTTTTACTTTCTGTGGTATCACCCATTAAGATTGTCAATATCATATGCATTTCGTATGTTTTAAGTTATTAGAGCATACAGGTTCATTTATACCATTCCATCACATGAGTTAGATGCATATAATTAAAGCAAAAATTAAACATGCATTTAACAATAACATTTGCATCCACAAAAACAAGTTATCATCACATCCATAAACCACATCATAAAACATATAGGCAATATCCATTTGCATACAATCATAAATTCATCATTCATCATCAAAATACATTGCATCATATCATCAAATCATATAAGCATCTACACATCCATCTAAGCATCTTCAAATATCATCTATCATCTAACATATCCATCAAATCATCATAATATCATCATCGCATCATATCATAAAATAAAATAACAACAAAAACATAAGCAATAAACGATACACATAATGAGTCATAAAAGGTAAATCTATCATAAAAATATGTGTGTCAAGTCCAATGGATATACAAAAATGCCCGTGGGCTATAGTCATGTAGGTCAGTCGACCTCAAAAATGGATCAAGAACCAAGTAGAACATCAATCAAGTGTCGGGCCTGAGCCCCCTGCATCACCTCCTCCAGTGCCACCTCCCCCTGTGGCGGTGTCACGAGTCGAGTGACGTGAGCCTGTAGGTCTCTCTGTCTGAGACTGGGTCTGCTAGCTAGGATGGGTGAAAGACTACCCCGAGGTAGAGCGCCCACTGACCTACGAACCACCTACATCTGCTGGATCCTTAGGGACAATCCCGTGCCTCCTGAGCTGCATCTGAAGGAGGGTAACATGATCCGTAAGACCCCGGATCCGAGCCTCATGCTCATCCAACAAGGAATAAAGTCATCCCACCTCTACCCCTGAGCCTACTATTGGAACCTCCTATGGTGTAGAAGCAGGAACAACAAACTGCATCCTGACATCGCCACCCCCGATAGTAGCCTATAGAGCCTGTATCTATGTTGTGAGCTGCTCAATCATAGCATCTCATCATTGTACCTAGATCTTAGTAGCCTGGAGCTCAACCTCGACCTCGTGCAACTATGCTCTCAGAGGAGAGTCTCTCTCCTCGGGCTCTAACTCCTCCTCCTCAGGAACATCAGGATCCTCTGCTGCCACCTGCTCTATCGGTTGGCCCCATACCTCGATCCTGGCTCGAACCCTGCATCCTATCGGATCTGTGCCATCACCCCCGCCATCATCCTCGCACCCTAGACTACCGATGCCATGCCACATCTGATCACCCCACCACTAAGAGTAGGCCTCTGTAACTCCCCCAACCACTATAGGGTCTACGGCTAGGGCATCCTCCTCATCTGCAAGCTCTATGACCTATCATGGAGGTAGGTCCCTCTCTACTATGAGGTGCCTATACAAGAATGGTACCAAGGGCACATCCTACTGCAATCCATACTAACGAAGAACCCAAGAGTAGAAGAAATACTCCCGGATGGCAATCTTACGGCCAACGAGCCATCGCTCGCATCATGTCCTAGCAGTAAAACTAGCTAGATCATCCCAAACCGGACACTCATAATACGGCCGCCACACGACATCTTCGACCAACAGTCTGGTGAAAGCATCAGTATAGTGGGACAGCTCCCCTACAAAAGTGTGGCTCTTACGCTCCTCATGCTCCCGAGCCCATCTGGCAGCATAGCACTATGTACGAGCCTCAATAGATGTAATCTCAGCTGGGAGCCCCTTAGGGTGATCTACCTTAATGTGCTCCCATCCCCAAACCTGTAAGAGCAAACTACAAGCAATGTTGATGCATCCCCATCGATGGATGTGGTACAACTCATCATAGCACTGAGCCAATAGCGATCTACCCCATGCATAGATGATAGGCTCCTCGCTATCCAGTAGGTCCTGCACCATCGCCAAGAGGTTCCAAGGGAACCTCAAACCCGAGCAATCTAGGACAAGAACGTTGTTGATCACCATCAGCAACACGACATGTCTCACTATGAAAACCTGAGCATCATACCAAGTCTTGATAGATACTCCCCGGACCCAGTCTCCCGGAGGGCCTATGTAGAGCGTGCTCCAAACACCCGAGCATAGACGACCACCTGATCAGTAGTGGCCGATGAAACAATGGGCACCCCATCGAATGGGATCCAAAAAATCTTGTAAACGTCCTCCGGCGTGATAGTCATCTCGTCGAGGCGGAATATGGAAGGTGTTGGTCCATGGGTCCCAACGATGGGCTAAGGCCGTAAGATATGCCTGATCGGCCATAATGTGGGGCAACCTGATAACATACTATAGCCCACGGGCCTTAAACCACTCCCAGTCAGTGTCATCAAATCCAAGAAGCAAGTCCAAGCAGGAGCTTCGGGTCCCGAGCCCGAGCAGTGAGGATCTAAACAAAGCAGAAGAAAAACAAAACATAACTACAATGCATCTAAGGCATAATTCACAATAAACATGAAAATGGTGCAAAAGGGTATGAGTTACTCTAAATCTAAGCAAGAAAAGAATAAATTGCACCTAAGAAAAGCAAAAATTCAAAAAAAAATCATAAAATCAATACACAAAATGCAAAAACAAGGCTCAAGCTTTAGCCGTTGTCGCCTACAATGGCCGAAACCCCGGCCGTTGGAGGTAGCAGTGGCCAAGGCCCAATGGTCAAATTTTTGACCATTGGGATTCAAGCTTGGCCGCTCTGAGTGACAATGGCTCAGAGTCGGCCACTCTGAGCGACAGCGGCCAAGGGGCGGCATGGCAAACCCGTGAACCCTTGGCCAAAAAATCAAAAAAAATTACAATTTTGACAAAATAACTTAAGCAAAACAACAAAAGGGAGGGAAAGCAAAAAAATTGGAAAACAAATCCCCTACCCAAGCATCGAAACTAAGCTAAGTTTGAGAATGCCCAAAATGGCGGTAGTAGGGGAATAATGGAAAATTTTCAAAAACCCTAGGCTAAAGCCACTGATAGATTGCAAAATTGGGGACCAACCCACCATGGCAAAAAGGAACCTAAGCCTAATTACGGAGTTTGTTCATTGCCAGCAGGTTTAGTGATGTTCATTTTGCTCATTTCTTAGTGGAGTTCAATTTTACTTAAGCAAAGAAAAGAGAGCTAGGGTTTTGAAGAGAAATACCCAAGAAGCTCCGGCTCCTCCAACAATTGATGTCTCACCCCATGCAGCCATGTCCTCAGCACCAACAAAGTTTCGAAGTCACAACCGTCATCGTTGCACCAGAGCTCTAAAAATGGAATCTTCAACAGTGAAAATGATAGGTCAAAACCCTAGAATTGCAAATTTTATATTTCCTTAATTATGCCTTGGCCGCTACTGACGTCAGTGGCCCGAGCTTCTTGGCCGCTCAAGGCGACAGCGGCCACAGGCAAGAAATCAGAGGCCGCTGGACCTGACAGCGACCAAGCCCATAGATCAAAATTAAGCAGTTCCTTCAATGAGGGAATAACAAAAACAACAAATAATCACACTTTGATGGTTTAGGATCATCAAAATGTTCAAAATAACAAAAAAAATCACATAAAATCACAATCTCAAGTAGGCCTCGTATCCAGTTACCTACTCTATCCACTCGACGATTGCAGCGATTTGCACTCCATGTATTTCGGTGAGATGAGTAGGCAACCATAAGGCCACTTGGGGCAAAAGCAACTCATTTTGGAATTACGATATGTCACCCTTCAAACCCGAAGAAGATCAAGATGGTCGGACTGCTCCACGGGCATGAAGGGGTCATTCTAATTCCCCTATGACATCAAAAACATTAAGTCAAAGTGATACAATCTAGGCATAAATAGAATCACTCATCCTAACTCCCTAAGAAGGCTATTGATAGCCGGACCACTCCTCGAGATAGGGATGGATGATTATCATAAGCAATTGGAATCACACTTGGATGTGGGATTGCCCATTAAAAGCAACAAATGCTAGAAAGGAACCAGATTAGTCATATTGGTCAAGCGACTTGTCGCTTCAATCATTGTCATTTCTTCACCAATCCATTGTGTGAAGAGGTAGTTCAAAACTTCAACATAATCATAATCAAAATCAACAAAAGATCACTTGATCATAGCAAAATCATGTTCATCCTTTGAATCATTGCATACAACAATCACAAATTTCCCTTGTTTGTTGGGAACGTAAGCAGACATGACATCTTCAATTGTAGCTCTCCTATCGGTCAAAATTGTTGTAGCAACTGAAGCTACCCGATTGAGTTTGAGGAATGAGTGCAATTTAACATGCAAAAGCCACTGGGCTAAGTCCTCCGAACATTGAGGCAATGATTCAAGGGATGTGCACCATCTTGCATGATTGGGCCATCCGGCGTTGATCAGACCATTGATCACCATACACCCTACAAACGGATCAGTCTACATTTTTGCTCAACGTTGTGTTTTCCACACAGCGCATCGCAAAAAGGGGCATCTATAGACACCTAAATCGTGTCATGCTTAGGGGAGCTACTTACATAGACACACTCATAAGATCATAAGACATAATCTTGGACTTTCCAAGCACCAACAATGGTTCTCACCACTCATTTGGGGCCTTTTCAAGCCATCCAAGCTTGGCCGCTCAAGCCAAGAGCAACCAGATTCTAGCCGCTCAAGCCTAGAGCGGCCAGACCCTAGCCACTGTAGATGACAGTGGCTAGATCATAGCCTCTGCATATGACAATGGCTAAGCCATAAGAAGTGGTTTACCAAAAAATAGGCCCAATCTCGGGTGGAAGTGGTAGTCTGCATGCAATAAAGGTGAGCGGGAGTGACTTTGCATTCCTTTTCATGACCAATTCACATAGGAGACTTGAGTTTGCATTTAGACTTAAGTTAACTGACCTCCAAGCATAAACAAAGGACAAAAGCTTCTCATGCTAACGAATAGTTCGCATAGAAGACTCAAGTGGGCAGTTAGATTTTAGTTAACTGGCCTTCAAATATAGACAATAGACAAGGGCTTCTCATGCTAACTTGCACTACGCATGAGAAATTCATTTCTAGGGCTTGGACATAGACCTAGGGTTTCACACTATAAAAGGTGCAAGCCTAAGAGCACCAAAAGATACACATGATCCATATATGACATATAGAGAGCCTTATCATATCCAGAGATCACAGGAGATCATTTTGAGAGAGAGAGTTCTCTTTGGGATCACGTGTGCGATGGAGCTTTGACAAATCAAAGGGCATAACACCTACTTTCTTCAACATCAGATCATAGTCTTTGACCCATAGCTTTGGGGCAAGGAGAGCAAGGTTTTCTTTAGCGATCGCTATCTTGGACAGTGGCCCGCATGCTTGGCTTAGATAGACATAGCATCTTTTATCTTGTTTTCTTATATCATTAGCATAGATTTACTTGATTCCATGGTATTGTTTTATCATATTTCTGTTACATTCTTTTATTACTAACAACCTCATCCGGGGAGGCAATCTTGGACACCTAAAAGTGTGTTGTTGTTTCATTGCTTGTAGGGCCATAGGTACATCGAACAAAGGTTACAACATACGAGAGCAAAAGGGATCCCTCTAGGAGATAGACCTAGAGAAGGAGGCATCTGTAAGCCCTCATACATTTCCGTGTGCGGAACCGGGAAGCTTTTATAAGCGCACCACCTCTTCGTGGAAGGGGCACTCCTTGCCCACTTGTAATTTATAGTATCAAAATGGGTATCCCTAAGAGGGACCGACATGTAACCGAGCTTCAATATCAATAAAGAGATCCGTATTTTGTTATTTCGTGTTATATGCTTTCTTTTTCCTCTTGTATTTCCATTTTATCTTTGGTATTTTAAATAAGCATTGCAAGTAGGGTTTTTAGAAAAGGGACCGGTGCGTGCATTCCCGGGGTCGCTACAAGATGTTGTGAATGCTAAGTTGGAGTGAGAAGGATTGGTTGATAAGCATTGTTGAGTTTGATTGTTAAAGGTTTTTCTGAGTGAAATTTTATGATAAAAACCTTGTTTGATAAGCATTGTTGGAAATATTGAATGAGCCTTCATATGCATGATTAGAGTTTGTGCAAGATCATGAGTATCATTGTTATGCGAATTTGAGAACTAACTTGAACGTGCAAGATCATGAGTATCATTGTTATGTGAGATTATTTGATAAGCATTGTTGGAAACAATTAAGTGAGTGTTCATATGCTTGAACTAGGGTTTGTAATAATTGAGAGATTGGTTGAGTGGAATTGATTGAGCCTAGTTAATTGGAAGCATTGGAGTGATAATTCAAGTTCTGTGAAATAAATTTTTCTATATTATGAATTGATTTGAGAAAGAGATTGAAAGTGATTAAGTGTTTGTGAGTGTGAAGCATATTGAGTCTCTAACCATTCTCTATATGTTTTTGTGATATTAAAACAATATTCTATGTGAAGATTGTTTGTGTGATTGAAGAGGTTTTCTATAATAGAGTGAGTTGAGTTGAGTAATATTTTGTGGAAGCTTACAATCATATTGGATAGAGTTGAGGCAAGTCTTGGTGAAGACTTGTTAAGAAAATTTGAGGTAAGTCTTGGTGAAGACTTGTTGAGCATATTGGACAAGTTCTAGTGAGGACTTACAGAGCAAATTTGAGGTAAGTCTTGGTGAAGACTTGTTGAGCAAATTGGACAAGTTCTAGTGAAGACTTGTAGAGAAAATTTGAGGTAAGTCTTGGTGAATACTTGTTGAGCATTTTGGACAAGTTCTAGTGAGGACTTATAGAGCAGATTTGAGGTAAGTCTTTGAGAAGACTTGTGAGCAAATTTGATTTATTGATTTGTTCAAACCTTGAGTTAAGGTTTGGGACAAATCTAGTAGAGTTGATTTGTGATTGAATCAAGCTTTGTGTTAAGGCTTGAGGATAGATTTGATGATAAATTTTGTTGTATATTTGAGGATAGGTTTGTGCCAGACCAAAGAAAAATATTGAGAAGATTTGTGCTAGACCAAAGGACTATGTTTAGTGTATATTTGAGATAGATATTTAGTAGGTTTGTGCTAGACTTAAGGACTATGTTTAGTGTAGATTAGAGATAGAGATTGAGCATATTTGTGCTAGATTGAAGGATTGTGTTTAGTGCAAATAAGAGATAAAGATTGAGCATATTTGTGCTAGACCAAAGGACTAATTTTAGAGCAGATTTGAGATAGAGTAGAGAGTAAGCTTTGGAGGTGACAAATTAGAGGACAGTAGTCTCCAGTGGATATAGATACATTAGCCAGGGCAGTGAGGATAGGTCTTTTGAGTGAGGATAAGAGCCTTCAAGGGAGAGAGATCCACAAGCTAGTGCAGTGGAGGCAATAGTCTTCTAGAGGATCACCAACCATAGTAGAGGAGAAGGAGTTCTCTTGTGGATAGATATCCATAAACTTTATTAGGTGATTGGTGTCTCCTTTGGACAGAGGTCCATAAACATTGTAATAGAGAAAGGATTCCCAAGAGATTTGTTGAGAAAATTTTAGTGAAATATTTTCTCCATGGAGTAGCCCACATTGGGTGAACCACGTTAAATTGGTGTCTCTATTGTGTATGGTGATTTATGCATTGCTTTGATTACTTTTGTTGATATTGATATTGATATATTGCATAATATTGTTTGGAAAAGAAAAGTAAAAAGTGGTCTTATACTGTTCACCCCCCCTCTTAGTATAAGCTTGTGTTCTTCATAATATAATATTTTCAAATTATCTTTCAACTAAACTTATACCTAACTAACAAACCATGTTATGTTTTATTTGTCATGTTTGGTTAAGTTTACAGGACCACAAAAACTTTATCACATTTTCATCCTTCATCACTCTAGAGTCTAGATTCTAAATATATGACATATAGGTTAAAATAGTTAGCTAATCATGTAAAATAAGTACCAACCAAATTTTGGTAATGTTGTAAAATAGAGGGATTCAATTTATAAAGAAAATATTTAAAAATTAAAACAAATATTGATAGTTAAGGATTTTAATATTAGAGGATTCAACTATGGCATTTCGTTTAAGCGAAGTCTCCTTCCAAAAACTATCCTTTAGAGATGTGTGGAAAAAGGTCAATTTTGCTACTATAAAACAAGCAATCAATTCATCCATAAACACTTGAGATTGCTAAAGTTTGATCTAAGGAAAAATGAAAATGGTTGTCTTAAGGTAGTAGATGGGTCTCCCTTGTTGACTCTAGACAAAGAAGGGTTAAATGACAAGATAAAAAATCTTTAAAATAAGGCTCTAATTTGTCACTTATGGGAGTCATGCTTTAGCTTGGAGCAACTGAATCTTGGGTAGTCAATAACTGGACTATCAAAGGAGATGTGAGTATCAACTTCTACATAAATGGATATTTCATTGTATTTTTTGCAAAGGAGGATCATGATCAAGTTTTTAAAGGTAACCCCTACTTTTATGGTCATGTAGGGCTTTTCATGAAGCCTTAGCACACTGTATTTAAGCTAGAAAAAGAAATGCCATCCTCAAACCTAGTTTGGGTGAGAATTTTTGCCCCCCTATTAATTTTGAAATGAAAAATCCTTTGAAGCAATCAAAAATACCCTAGGGGTATACATAGGAGCATTAGACAAGACACATGCATTTAAGTTTCTAATCTTTGCATAGATTTATGTTTATTTAAACCTAAAAAACCCTCTTCCAAAGAAGATCAAGCTAAAGGTAAGAGACTTGGAATGAAATCAATTGTTTGACTATGATAATCTTCCCTTTTGGTGCTAAATATGCCATGGATATAGTCATCTCTTTAGAAATTATTCTTAGAACCTACAAAAGGCCATTTGTGAATTAAGTAACAAGGAGAGCTTTTAGCTACCAAACACAAACCAAAAAAATCATGGACAAGCCAATTTCGATATGAACATTAGGCCTAATAACATTTTTGAAATATTATCAACCAAAGAAGAAAGAAATGATAGAGAAATTTTAGATTATTTAGAAACCCCAAGATGAGGAAATAATGATGAGGATCAAATAATGCTTCAAGATATCCCCACAAGGGTGGATATCAATAGGATGCTAAATGAGGAGGTTCTTGCTCAACATACTTCTAAAGGTGAATAAATTCCTCAAGAAAAAGGGAATGATCAAGCAATGGAAGATATTTAGCCTATGAGAACTACCTATACCAAAAAAAAGAGCAATTTGGTACTTGCAGCACAAAAAAATATAGGAAAAGTAATAAGCTTGATGATAAAATAAATTCTAAATAAATTGAAGCTCGTAAATCAAGGTGCTAACAAAAAAGAGGAAGAAAATCCAACCAAGAAATTATCCAACAAACAACATTAGAAGGAATAGAGGAGGCTTCCTAAACCCAAATGTATGGTCTCTAATACCAAGAAGTAGAAGTAAGCTCCATGAATATTATCTATTAGAATATAATGGGTCTCCATTCATCCTTTAAATATAGAATGGTCAAGAAATTGGTAAGTAATAAAAATCCTTATATTATTTTCATTCAAGATTCTCAAATGTTGTTTGATGAAACAAATAGGATTAAAAGGAAAATTTGACCCTTTAGTCTTGTTATTTCAAGTAATGCCAATGGTTCTTAGGAGGCTACCCATCCTATGGGATAGTTTATAATTAGAGTGTGTCATTGATAGAACTATGATGCAACGACGAAGAGGGGGTCAATTTAACAATAGCCTCTCATAGTTGCTTAGATATCTTCTTGCCAACATGCACACAAATAACAACATAAATCTGATCTGCATGATCAGAGTATACAATAAAAAACAAAAAAAAACACATAACACTATTTTTTATATTCTTTTAAACATCCTCAACAACAACATATTACATCACTCTCCAAAAAAAATTCCATGGTGACCATAATTTCCACACATCTGCAAGCACTCCTTAGAGTACCAATCTCCTTCTAATGTTTTACAAAGCAAACCTCCTGCAAGCACTACACATAGTGCCAATTTATTCCTTTGAGGTTCTACACAAAAAACCTCCTACAAGCACTACACAAAGTGCAAATTCCTCCCTCTAAGGTTTTACATAATAAACCTCCTGCAAGCACTACATAAAGTGTCAAATTCATCCCTCTAAGGTTTTACATAATAAACCTCTTGCAAGCAATGCACAGAGTGACAATTCCTTAGAGCTCCTTTTCTATTCTCTCCTCTCCTCTTATCTTCTCTAGTCGGTCCTTTGCCACCTCCATGCAGCCTTATCTGGTCTTCCTAGATCCTTGCTGACTCCACTTCTTTCTCTAATATTTTACAAACCTTCTGCAAGCACTGTGAAAAGTGCCAAATTTCTTTCTTTAAGGTTTTACAAGCCTTAGGCAAGCACTGTGCAAAGTGCCAATCTCTTTGTAACCCCATGCTATGCTCCTTTCTCACTCCCCATAAGCTTATTATTTATAAGCATGAGGGAAATGAGTTGCTAACTACGCATGACAACCAATAATTCTTATCCATCCTTATACAGTCTTATCTGTCAACTGCATGTTTATGCAAAACTCCAATTGCTTTTTGCTTTGCTTGCTTGGCTCTTTCTAGTTGGATGCTTCCTCATCCTAAGTCTCTTGCCAGTTGTATGATCCCGCATCATACTCAATGAGTAGCAATAAAAATGTGAGCTCCTACTCATAGAGCTTGACCCCAACGATCTTATAGCTCTGATACCAAAATGATGCATCGATAGATAGGTGGAAATTTAACAACAACCTCTTATAGCTGCTCAGATATCTTCTTGCCAACATGCACACAAATAACAACATAAATTTGATCTGCGTGATCATATTACATAGTAAAAAACAAAAAAATATATAACACTATTTTTTATAATATTTTAAACATCCTCAACAACAACACATTACATCACTCTCCAAAAACAATTCCATTGCGACCATAATTGCCACACATCTGCAAGAACTCCTTAGAGTACCAATCTCCTTCTTCTAATATTTTACAAAGCAAACCTCCTCCAAGCACTACACATAGTGCCAATTTCTTCAAGGTTTTACACAATAAACCTTCGACAAGCACTATACAAAGTGCCAATTTCTCCCTCAGAGGTTTTACATAATAAACCTCATGCAAGCACTACACAGAGTGTCAAATTCCCCCCTCTAAGATTTTATACAATAAATATATTACAAGCACTACACATAGTGCCAATTCCTCAAAGCTCATTTGCTCTCCTCTCCTCTCCTCTTCTCTTCTCTAGTCAGTCCTTTACAACCTCCATGTAGCCTTATCTGGTCCTCCCAGATCCTTGTCAACTCCACTTCTTTCTCTAAGATTTTACAAATCTTCTGCAAGCACTATGTAAAGTGCCAAATTTCTTTCTTTAATTTTTTACAAACCTTTTGCAAGCACTATGCAAAGTACCAATCTCTTTGGAACCTTGTGCTCTGCTCCTTTCTCGCTCCTCATTTTCTTATTATTTATAAGCATAAGGGCAATGAGTTGCTAGCTACGCATGACAACCAAGCATCCTTATCCATCCTTATCTAGTCTTAGCTATCAACTACATTTTTATCTAACACTCCAATTGCTTTTTGCTTTGCTTGGTTGACTCTTTCTAGTTGGATGCTTCCTCATCTTAAGGCTCTTACCAATTGGATTCTCCCACATCATAATCATCGGGTAGCAAGAAAAATGTGAGCTCCTTCTCATAGAGCTCAATCCCAATGATCTTCTAGCTCTGATATCAAAATGATGCAATGACAGAGAGGAAGTCAATTTAACAACAACCTCTCGTAGCTACTCAGACATATTTTTGCCAACATGCACACAAATAACAACATAAATCTAATCTGTGTGATCAAAGTACATAGTAAAAAACAAAATAATACATAACATTATTTTTTTTAATATTATTTTAAACATCCACAAAAACACATTACATCACTCTCCAAAAATAATTCCATTGTGACCATAATTGCCACACATCTACAAGACTCCTTAGAGTACCAATCGCCTTCTTCTGAGGTTTTACAAAGTAAACCTCCTGCAAGCACTACACATAGTGCTAATTTCTTCCTTCGAGGTTTTACACAACAAACCTCCGGAAAGCACTACACAAAGTGCCAATTTCTCCCTTTGAGGTTTTACATAATAAACCTCCTACAAGCACTACACATAGTGCCAAATTCCTCCCTCTAAGATTTTACATAATATACCTCCTGTAAGCACTGCACAGAGTGCTAATTCCTTGAAACTCCTTTGCTCTCCTATCCTCTCCTCTTCTCTT
This sequence comes from Wollemia nobilis, assembly GCA_028583015.1. Classification (NCBI taxonomy): domain Eukaryota; kingdom Viridiplantae; phylum Streptophyta; class Pinopsida; order Araucariales; family Araucariaceae; genus Wollemia; species Wollemia nobilis. The sequence continues at coordinate 16,810 of JAQPPZ010012904.1, forward strand.
CTCTAGTTGATCCTTTATCACCTCTATGCAGCCTTGTTTGGTCCTCCCAGATCCTTGTCGACTTCACTTCTTTATCTAAGGTTTTACAAACCTTCTGCAAGCACTATGTAAAATGCCAAATTTATTTAAGGTCTTACAAACCTTCTGTAAGCATTGTGCAAAGTGCCAATATCTTTGGAGCCCTCTACTCTGCTCCTTTCTCACTCCTCATCAGCTTCTTATTTATAAGCATGAGAGAAATGAGTTGCTAGCTACACATGACAACCAAGCATTCTTATCCATCCTTATACAGTCTTAGCTGTCAACTACATGTTTATCCAAAACTCCAACTACTTTTTTCTTTGCTTTCTTGGATCTTTCTAGTTGGATGCTTCCTCATCCTAAGGCTCTTTCTAGCTAGATACCCCCGCATCATACTCATCAGGTAGCAAGAAAAATGTGAGCTCCTACTCATAGAGCTCGACCCCAATGATCTTCTAGCTCTGATACCAAAATGATATAATGGTGGAGAGGGGGTCAATTTAACAACAACCTCTCGTAGGTACTCAAGCATCTTCTTGCCAACATGCACACAAATAACAACATAAATTTGATCTGTGTTGTCAGAGTACACAATAAAAACAAAAAAAAATATAGAACATAATTTTTTTATATTATTTTAAACATCCTCAACAACAACACATTACATCACTCTCCCAAAACAATTCCATGGTGACCATAATTGCCACACATCTGCAAGCACTCCTCAAAGTACCAATCTCCTTCTTCTAAGGTTTTACAAATCAAACCTCCTACAAGCACTACACATAGTGCTAATTTCTTCCTTCGAGGTTTTATACAACAAACCTCCGAAAAGCACTACAAAAAGTGCCATTTCCTCCCTCTAAGGTTTTACATAATAAACCTCCTGCAAGTATTGCACATAGTTCCAAATTCCTCCCTTAGAGGTTTTACATAATAAACCTCCTGCAAGCACTACACAGAGTTCCAATTTCTCAAAGTTCATTTTCTCTCCTCTCCTCTCCTCTCCTCTTCTCTTCTCTAGTCGGTCATTTTCTGCCTCCATGCAGCCTTATCTGGTCCTCCCATATCCTTTTCGACTCCACTTCTTTATCTAAGGTTTTAGAAACCTTCTACAAGCACTGTGCAAAGTGCCAAATTTCTTTCTTTAAGGTTTTACAAACCTTCTGCAAGCAATGTGCAAAGTGCCAAATTTCTTTCTTTAAGGTTTTACAAACCTTCTACAAGCACTATGCAAAGTTGCAATCTCTTTGGAGCCCCCGCTCTGCTCCTTTCTCGCTCCCCATCATCTTATTATTTATAAGCATGAGGGAAATGAGTTTCTAGCTATGCATGACAACCAAGCATTCTTATCCATCCTTATCCAGTCTTAGTTGTCAACCACATTTTTATCCAAATTTCCAACTGCTTTTTACTTTGCTTGGTTGGCTCTTGCCAATTGGATGCTTTCTCATCCAAAGGCTCTTGCCAACTGGATGCTCACACATCAAACTAAGAGAAATTGGATTAATGTTAATGCAAAATTGCTAGACACTAGTTGGCAGATCAATATCATTAATGTTTATGGCATAAATTCTCTTGAGCAAAAGAACTATTGTTGGTAGAATATTGCTAGTTGATTATCATCGTAGGCACTTACGCTACATCATTGGGGTTTGACTTCAATTCACTAAGACCTCTTGAAGAAAAATAGAGGGAACTTAGAAGCTTTATTAAGCCACCAATGACTTTAACACCTTCATTAAAGATCTAGATCTTAGGGAACCCTTCTATTCTAAGGGTATCTACACCTAAAGCAACAAGATACCCAAGAATCAAAGGATCTTAGAGAAATTAGAAAAAATTATTATTTCTATATATTGGATTGATAGGGAAGCATTGATGCAATTTGAAATTCTATAATATGGGGGCTATGACCATTGGCCCATCAAGATCTCTATTAAGGTTGAAAACAGACCCAAAATTAACCCATTTTTCTTTGAGATAATGTGGCTCATGCATGGAAATTTTGATGAACTCATGAGGGATGGTGGAAAGAGAATTCCCATATTTATGGAACAGATATGTTCAAGTTCATAGCCAAACTTCAAATTTTAAAGAAAAAATAAAGAATTTGGAATAAAGAAGATTTTGGTAACTTAATTAAGAAAAATGCTTAGTTGAAAAACAACCTTTGACAAATTGAGAAGGATCTACAATATGCTTAGGACAACCCTATTCTAGAATAATAAAAACACTTGTTGGGTATCTTAAATTAAGTTCCCTTAGAAGAAAAAATATTAAGCCAACAAAAATCTAGAGTGTGATGGCTAAAATAAGGCTATAAGAATACAAAATTCTTTCATCATACCACCTTGGCTTATAGAATACATTACAGGATCTCAACAATAGAATCTCTTTAGGGTTATGTAATCTCTACTCCAAGAAAAGTGGAATATCACATCACCTCCTTATTCAAGTTCTTGCTATCTGTAGAGGGCATCAATAGGGTTGATGCTCAAAATTACATGCTTACATTCATCCCAAAATTAATCACTCCAGCTCAAAATGCTTTCTTAACAAAGGAAGTGGAAGAAGAGGAGGTAAAATAAGCCTTTTTCCAAATGAATATATTTGGATCACGTAGCTCGATGGATTTCCCTAGGCTTTTTTTAGCACTTTTGATACCTACTAAAAGATGAAATTATAGTTGTGGTTTAGGAATTCTTCACTAGTAAATGGATGTTGGGTAAGTTAAATCACACCTTTCTTGCACTCATTCCCAAGATGGATAATGCCAAAAGAGTGGATGCCTTCAAACATGTCTCTTTATGTAATGCAATTTATAAAATTATTTCTAAGGTAATTGCAAATAGGATCAAAGTGATTATCCCAAACATAATCTATGATGAGCAAAAAAATTTCATTAAAGGGATGGACCTATTGGATGGAGTCTCAATAATCCACGAATTAATCCACTCTCTCAAGAGCAAAAAAATATAGGGCCTACTCATTAAGTGAATATGAAAAAGACCTTTGACAGAGTATGCTAGAATATTTTAGATAGAGTGATGGAAAATATTTTTTGATGAATATTGGAGACAATGGCTAGTCTCCTTATAAGAAGACCCCTCCTTCTCAGTTCTAATCAATGGAATTTCTAGAGGATTCTTTAAAAATTTAAGATTTCTTAGACAGGGATATCTCATCTCCCCATACTTATTCATCAATATTGTAGAAATCATGGGCAAGGGCTTGAAGCATATTCAATTAAAAGAATAGATCCTGGGTCTCAAGATAAATAGTAGGTGTCACCCAGTTACTCACTCATGATTTGTAGATGATACCTTACTAGCCATAAACCAAATCCTAAAGGATATCAATATATACAAAGGTTTATCTATAGCATATGAAATTACCTCTAGACAAGAGATCAACAAGATAAAATATAAGTTGTATGAAATCAATCTAAAAGAGAGACACGTTAGACTATATGCTCATCAAACTGGTATAGATATCAATACCCTCCCTAGTACTTACCTAGGTATGCCCCTATTTAGTGGTGGTAACATTGGAGAGTTCTAGGATCAAATCATCTCTAAATTCCACAAGAAAATGGTATCATGGAAAGCAAAATGGCTATTTGTAGCAAGAATATTGGTTAAGATAAAATTAGTCTTTGGAGATCTACCCATCTTCTGGATGGATGCATTCTAGCTCCTTAATAATATTATCAAAATAATAGAAAATATCATGAGAAAAATCCTATAGAGAGGAAACCATTCTCACTCCCCAATAATATTATCAGAAGAATGGAAAATATCATGATAAAATTCCTATAGAGAGAAAATACTAAAGACAAGAAAATTCATTTGGTAACCTAGGGTAAAATTTTTAATAGTAAAGAGTCGGTAGGCTTGGGAATTAGAAACCTTCAGATAGTTAATAAGGCAATGCTAGGAAAATTAATTTGGAGAATCTATGTAGATCATGACTCCCTCTAGAGCAAGGTCTTTAGAGCAAAATATTTAGATGGAAATAAATATAAAAGAATTTTCATCGTTGAAGACATCCCTAGGGATCACTCATCTGAAATAGCATTAGGAAGGTTAGGAAATTAATGCCAAGCTTTCTTAAATGGGATGTTAGAATATGATTTAAGGTTAACTTCTAAAACAATGCCTGACTAGAATACCAACCTTTTGATTATAGAAAAGATTTAAAAATATTCAAAGCTTTCTTTGTAGGACCTGGGGAGAATTTGTAGAGAACTACTAAAATTGGGAAGAAGAAAATGGAAGAGCTATTAAAAAGTGGAAGAGCCTTGCAACTATCCCACCTAAGTTTAATTAGGAAATGATAGCTCTAGAATCCCTCTCTCTCAATCATAGAGAAATGGATTCTAGGGGTAAGGATAAACTAATATAGAGTCTCACACCTTCGAGGGACTACACTATCAAATCAACTTACTCTACCTTCATAGAGGTAAAAATTAACATTACTTCAATAGTGTGCAAAAGGATTTGGTATTCTAAAGCCTAGCCAAAAGTTATCTTTCCTCTTTGGCTTGTTGTTTATGATAAATTCCTATCTAGAGAACAAATGAAAAAGAGGAGTTGAACTAAAATATTTAAATATGTTACATGTGATAATGTAGAAAAAATTGATCCTCATCTTCTCCTCCACCGCCCCTTTGCCTATAAACTAGGGGAGAAATTAATGGAGAAATTCACATCTCTTGGGTTATGCTTGTGTATTTTGAGTCATTGTTGGATAAATGAAAAAAAAAAAAACCTCTAAGGGTAAGGCTTTCCTATTCCTATGGAACATGATCCTAGCAAGTATCATATGGCTAGAAAGGAATGTGAGGATCTTCGAGAAATTATATCTAATGAAAAGAAATTCTAAAGCATCTTCAAGGCTCATCTTGCAAAACTATGTGAAGTGCACTATCCTTACATTCAATCACCAACACATGAGATATCAAATTTTAAACTCTTGGGAGGCCATTAGAACTATTGTAGAAAAACATCAATTAGGCTCCAGTCGAAACAGACATGCTAATGAGAAAACTATAGATCTCTCTTAAACCACGTCTATTAAAGAATATTGGAAGCTCAATTTTAACGATGCCAATAAGTGTAACCTTGACCAAGAAGCTTATGGTTGGACTGTGTGGAACTATCATGGATCTCCCATTATCCTTGGAGCTGGCTACATTGGCCAGAACACCAACAACCTTGTTGAAGAAAAATTTGTTGTGAGGGGTATCTTAGGATCTCTTTGTATGTCTCTCCATGCACTTTGTGTGGAAGGAGACTCATAATTTATCCTTAATGTTATAGGAAAAAGGAAAATTCAAGATTGGGTGTTGCTATCAAAATTAAAGAAGTGTAAGAGGTGTTTGATAGACTTTCGCTAGTTGACTTCTACCATGTTAAATGTTTGGCCAACAAGATGATCCACTAGTTAGCTAATTGGACCTTTCATAACATACTTTAAGTTAAATTAATTATCTTTGAAGATAAGATCAAAAAATTAAATAACTTGAAAATTTTAATAAAGCTGATTCAAAACAATATAGCTTAATTTAACATGCAACACATGTAATAATGATAAATAGGGCTTATATATATAATTTACTTAATTTAACGGTTACAATATATAATAGAATCAATTTTTTTAAAATAATATTTTTTTATTAATGGTGAGAAACAACATTTTGAAAGGTCCTAGAACCTTTTACATAAGAGGCAAAGAAAGATAAGGCTAATTAAGCACATGCCAGCCTCCATGGACAAAAGAAATAAAAATTAAACTAAAACAACCATCCAACAACAAAGACCAGCCCACCACTCAGCACGAAAAAAAGGAAAACATCAAGATGCAGATAACAAAACTCCAAACTCAAAGAGCAAGTATGAAGGCAAAACACCAAGCATATTCCTTGAGAATGGTAACCGCCAAGGAGCAAAATGCCATCCCCGCCAAAAAAACTCCCCAAAGGGAGGATCACTAGAACAAAAATGAGAGCTCATCCAAGTAGAAAGACAATAAAAATACCTACTGGATAGGTAGGCCCAATGATTCCAAAGCATCAATTTTTAGTAACCGCGAAGGAAAATTGTCTTCCTAAATTCTTAATTGTCCACTATCCACCCCTAAATTGGCCATATTATCAACAGCCTAGTTACCTTCCTTATAAATATGCTCAATTTTAACTTCTAATATATCTTCTAGAATATTTTATGTGTCAATAATATTCAAGATAAAACAATTATCGGTCTTTACAACCTGCAAATCCTGAATGATGTTCAAGGAGTCACCATGAATGAGAAGTATTCTCAAGCCCCTCTCAAAAACCTGGTGAACACCTAAAAAAGAGCCTTAGCTTCAGCTAGGTGGTTAGTTTGAATACCATAATCTTCAGCGTAAGCCCAAATGACCTCACCATTATCATTTTTGACAACACCCCTCCACCAGCCCTCCCGGGATTACCTTTGGTAGCCCCATCAAAGTTTAGAATGACCCACCCTTTAGCTATTTTATGCCATCTAGTAGCCAATATTTTTTGAATAGTGGATACAAAAATAAAATTCTCTAGATTCAGATTCCAACTAACAACAACCTCTTTCTCCATGACTTCCTCCCTACCATTTCCAACATCAAAGCCAATCCGGTTATTCTCAATAGCAAATTTAATCCTTCAAAAGACAAAGGATTCATCCCTAGTAATATCCTTGAAATTATTTTTGCTCCTCTCCCATCAGATACCCCATAAAAATGAGGAAGAACCAGATCCCACACCCTAGTGAGGTTGTGATTGATGAAGGGGGATTTCCACTGAGTGAAAAGTTCCTTGAAAGTTCAAGATAAATTCCATTTAATGGAAAAAGAATCCAATAAAGCATTGAGCACCTTATTTGAGAAATAAAAATGGATGAAAATATGATCTATAGATTCAGCATCCTTAGAACACAAGAGACAAATATTGGGAAGATGGAATCCTTTCTTACATAAATTATCAACAGTCAAAATTTTATTTTGCAAACATAGCTATAAAAAAAATGCAATCTTGGGGATCAAATGAGGATATCAAACCCTTTCTGCTGGAAAATATCCTCCTATGGACAATGAATGGGCCTCATATGTAGTCTTGACAATAAAAGGCCTTTAGGAGAATGAGTCCATAGAAGGAACTCCCTATCATTCTGTTGAGGAAGAAAGTATTGTTGCAACAACATTTCAACCTTACCAAATTCTAAAGGATCTGAAGATCAATTGTATGTAAAGTCAGATGCTTCCAAGTCCTCTTGCCATTAGTGATGATTATGTAATCAATTACTTTTTCTCCATATTTTAGTGATAAAGGAGCCTTCAACTCATAAAACTCGAGACTAAGAAAGAGAGGTTCAGGAAGAATCCAAGTATCCTCCCAAAATAACACATCCTTACCATTCCCAATTTGCCACTGCATACCCTCTATAACCAAAATTTTGACCCCCAACAAACCATTCTAGATCACAGAGCCCCTAGGAGGAGTAGCACTTCTAAAAAAAGAAATGTGATTTTCCAGATACTTACCTCTCATAATATCTTTCCATAGATGGTCCTCCTCAACACATAATGTCCAAGTTATTTTTGCAATCAATGCCTTATTAAACAACAACAAATTTTTGATCCCAAGACCACCTTATTTCCTAGAAGTGCAAACCCTATCCCAAGAGACAAGGGACACCCTCTATTTATCCTCCACCCCAACCCATAGAAATCTCCTAAATATATGGTCAATCCTCCTAACTTTGAAGGGCATTCTAAAAAGAGACATGTAATAGACGGGAATGTTTTGGAGGGTAGCTTGAAGCAATTGCAACTTACCTTCTTGGCTCAAGAGATTACCTTTCCACCCAACTAACTTACGTTGAATCCTATCCAATACATGAGACCACAACTCCTTCATCTTCCTAGTAAACAATGGCATACCTAGATATAAATAAGGAAAGTTAGCAATGCCACAACCAAAAATATTTGTAATTCTATGTTGAAGCTACCCCTGAGTATTCACAAAAAATATTTTACTTTTATGGAAGTTAATTTGTTGGTTAGAATCTTTCTCATACAACTGCAAAATATTCAGGAATGCCTTAGCCTCTCTCAAAGTAGCCTCCCCAAGAAGTATAGTGTCATCTACAAATTGTTGACAAGAAACTGCCTCTGCAATACCAACAGGTCTAATGCCCTTAATCTTAGAGGACAAGGTAGTAGCAAGAATCGATATTCCTAAATCTTTAGCCATTAAAATGAAAAGATATGGAGACAAGGGATCACCTTGCCTAATATCTCTTTGATCCCAAAAAAACCACTCGGTATCCCATTGATGATGATAGAAAATTTTGCAGAGGAATACAAACTCTAATCCACTTCCTTCATAGATCCCCAAAGCCAAATTTTTGCAACACCTTGTCAAAGAACTCCCAAGAAACCATATCAAGTTAAAAAACATTCCAACCAACTTGCTTTTGGACATAAAATGTAAAGTTTCATCAACTGTAATTTGATCCCATCCACAATTTTTTTTTATTTCCAAATATATATATATATATATATCTAAAGCATTTACTGACAAGTGCGCACATGTTGTTGTAAAATAAACAAAAACTTGAAAATAAACAACGTAATTACGAGTATTGTTGAAGTATAATGACCTCATCCCTTAAGGATCATTTTAAAACTTGAAAATAAACAACATAATTACAAGTACTGTTGAAGTATAATGACCTCATCCCTCAGGGATCATTTTAAACTATATATATGAAGGTCCATATCTTTGATTAAGCGAAAAATTTTGAATTTGAATTTGTATTAATGTCTATCGGTGACCAAAAAGGTCTTATGTCAATAAGACTGTAAAGTAAGACATATATAAAGCAACGGGAATACCTAATGCATCTCCAGAGAAAATTAAGTAAGAAAAACAGTAAACAAAATGACATATGGTATACAAGATCTTGGATCAAGGATTACTCCTAACATTCAAGACTGAAAAGAAATGAGTGATATAAGAAAAGAAGATTTTGTTTGAATAAAGTAGCAGAAGAAGATTTGATATAACCACTTTTCCACTAGATCACACATGACACAAATAAATGGAGGAGAAAAATGCAATGGAGACTGTTCATGTCTTAAATAAGTCAATCAGTTTGTTATAGTGGATTGATTTGTGGTAGGTATATTTATTATAATATGGGTATTTGAATTTGGGATACAAACACAATTGTAAATTAATATTCTTTTTATACATAAACAAATCAGCAACTATTTTTCCTTTTTAAACAATTGGTCATAGGATCAAGTCGCATCGCATTGCCTCTGATTGTAGCATCAAATCATGGTGCTACCACTATAACCCTTATCTAGTTTCAGGGTTGGAGTGAGGGAGACTCTGATGGCTTGAAGTTGTTACCACCATCATCAAGTTGTCGTACACTTAACGAACTTAGGTCAGACTACTACCTTTGCCCATATTGGGTATGCCCCCAAAGTTTGAATCTAGGTCTCCTCTTGATAAGTACCCAATGTCTTACCAATCCACCTAGCCCTCCAAAACAATTGTAAACTAATTATTATTTCTTTGTAATATTAGACAGGATATAATTTATATTTTATGAATTATTTAATGTAAAATTATTTTAATTATATTAATAGAAAGTTTTTAAGATTAATTTTTAATTATTATTTATTAGTTTTTAAAATAAATATTTTTTATAAATATAAATATATAATTTACAATTAAATATTATTGATGTAAAAATAAATAAAACTTAAATCAAGATTAAATTTGTAAACTTAAATTTAAAAAAAAACAAATAACAAACTCCACATTACTAATAATAAGAATACTTTAAAACAGTTTTTAAAGAAGACCAAAATCCAAGGTCTAAAAACTATCCTTAATATAAACTATCATTAGTAGTAATATTTGTAATTTTTTAGTTAAATTTAAGTGGCTCAATTGTCAAATCCTAAACCTAATTAAGTACTTCCTCCATTTTGATGCGTGAGCTAGATGTTGGAATCCAAGTTTATCTTCAAAACCCTTGAAAGAGTAGAAACCTGAGCGATAATCAACCAACTAAACTTTGCATTTCTCTTTTTAGTTAGTGTATTTGTTGAAAGCTAGAAAGTATCAAACAAATCTTATGGTTTTGGTTTGTAAATATGCAGAATAAGTTTTATGTTATATTTAGTTTGTTTACTTAGTTACATGCGCTTATATATTTTTATATGATGTGAAAAGCCAAAATAATAGAAACTTCCCAATTAATTTGTGTTAGTATTTTTTTAAGAAAATTAATTTTCATTTTTAAATTAAATATATAATACATTTAAATATGTTTTTATTTCTTTTAATGTAATTATAAATATCTAATTATAAAATTAAAATAACTATTTAAAAAATAGTAAACTTGAGTATGAGTTGGAAGTAAGCCTTACTTTTTCTTGTTTTAGTCTTTGGGGAAGTGTAGGGAGAGTGCGAATAGGAAACAAGAGCGAGTTAGTATTCCTCATCTTTTCTTGCTCCCAATATATGGAGAAATTTAAAAAAAAAATAAAGATTCATATAAGGAAAAGGTAGGTAGCATAGAAGGAAAATCATATTTGATAGATCTAATGAGAATTAAGAATGAGCAAGTTAGAAGTATGGATGCCCAAGCTACATATAAGAGGAAGAGTGAATATATGGTAAGTCCAATCTAAGAAACAAATGCTACACCAAAAGTGATTATCAAGGATGCAATAATAGGGTATGATATAATGGATATTAAAATCAAAGGGTTAATATGTAAGTTCCATAGATATTGGTCAAGGTTTTCAAAGATTCAAAATTGGATCAAGTGGAAGTGGGGATTGAATTCAAATTACTCCATGATTTTTCTTTCGAAAGGATTTTTCTTTATCATATTATCCTATTTGAAAATCAAGGATAAAATAATAGGTGGTAGCCCATGGTTTAAGGGAAGAGATTCTCTATATTTAATACCGTGGTGTGAGAATTTTTTGTCAAGATAAAAACTATTAAAACACTTTCAATGTAGATTATTTGTTTTAGAATTCCATATCAACTTATCAATAAGGATGTTTTGAAGAATATTGGCAATACCCTAGGGAGAGTTCATCTACGAGGGACCAACTACTAAGGAGAGAAAGCACATTGTATATATTGGGATATGTGTTGTTATGGATGTTTCAAAGTCTTTTTCAGAATTCATTACTCGGAATCAAGAGAATGGGATCAACAAGTGGATTATTTAAAAATTACATTAAGATGCTCCAAATGTTATGATATTGCACACATGACAAAAGATAACAAAGTAAGAACAATTGAGGAAAAGAAGCAAGGAAATCATACTATAGTACAAATTGGATTACAATGAGGATATTCCAATAGGCAAAGAAATCCTATCAATAGCATCATATGACAAAGGTCATCATAGTTCGTATGGATCAACCATTAGAAGAAATAAAGAAGGATACGCGGGATGAGAAAGTACAATGTGCAAGAACTTCAAAAGTAATTAAATATGCAAAGGAAGATGAGGGAAATTTTAAAACAAAGAAAGTGGAAGAGGTCAAGTTTATTCTAGGTATATCACCTTCTTTTTCCTCAAGTACTACAAAATTATTGCCTTGCAATAGAATTGAAGTGGTGTAGAGGTTATTGTATTTTAGGGTTTCAAGAGTGTCATAATAAAGAAACAAAGATGGATAATATCTATAGTAATTTAGGATATTTAGAGAAACATAAAGAGGTAATTGTTATGGAAGAACATACTCACTTTGGGGTTTCTAGAGCAAAATAAAGAAGAAAGTGTTTTTGAGATTATTCCTTGCACTTCAAACTTCAAAGCAAAACAAACTTATAAATGATAAGTCTCATTATGAAGAGTATAAAAAATTGAATAAAATTATGAAGATAAAAGTTGGGAGGAATGAAAAAGAAGTAGAACTAAGAAGCAAAAACAAGAAGAAAAGAAAACTTAAAGGGACATTGATATAGGAAAAATAAAGCAAATAGTTGGGAGGAATGAAAAAAGAAATAAAACTAAGAAGCAAAAACAATAAGAAAAGAAAACTTAAAGGGACATTGATATAGAAAAAATAAAGCAAATATCACAAGTGTTAACAAGAAGTGAGGCTAAGCCCATAAATAAAAATAAAAGGTGATGATGAAAATGATATCTTCGAATATTACGGGTATGAATATAACCCCTAAAAAAGAGAGATACTAGGGAATTGATAATTCACACACTTATAAAAAAGAAAATAGGGTAAAATATATTTTAGCCATTTATTATGTTGATATTTATCTTAAGAAAAATTAAATTTTAGAAGGATCTTTGTCGATTGATATTTGTTTACTTTATGCAAATGATATCAAGGACTTGATTGTGAAAACTTAGCAATTTGAGGAAGATTAAGAATATATTTGATAGAAAGGAAAATGAAGGATATCTCTCATATAAAGACAAGTTGGATATGGTTTATTAACTTGACAACAATGTAACATTTATATAATTTTGATGGGAGAGGCCCCCAACAAAAGCCACACACAACTTATTAAAATAAAATTGTTTCAATAATTCATATATATATATATATATAAAAAAAAAAAAAAAAAAAAAAAAAAATATATTATCACAACCTTAATTACAACATGTTTTTTAAAGAAAACTAAAATTAAAAGTTCATCAAGTTGCATTAATATATTTATCGTGCTTTTATTTCTCCTCATATTAATTTTAAGAACCATTTAAAGTAAACATAAAATTTGATAAATATGTAAAATCATGGCCACCTCACTAGATAATCATATGAATTTTTACCTTAGATGACTTAATGAAAAAGCATGTGTTATAATAATATAACTATCAAATTATAAATTGGCATAAGTTTAATAGATTTTCAAGGAGACCTAGGTTTAAATCTTGCCAAGCAATACATGCATAATTTCTAAATTATTGTTTTAACACTGCATATAATTTGTTGAAATACTATGGTAATACAATCATGATGTAATATGGGTGAGTCCTATTTCAATCTCGTATAATACATATTATATGCAAATATTTTTTTAACCATTTGGGTGGAACATATTGTAACCATTCTATATAGTACAAAAAGTACAAATATAAGTCTCTTTAAATCTTTTCTCAACTAATGGCCCTTGGAAGAGGCAACACATAGGCCTTGAGGTGAAGATTAGCCTTATATGCCCTTGGTATTTATCCCATTCTTTATTCCTAAGCTATGAAGTTACCATGTAGTAGTTTTGACCATAGGTTTATACTAGATATAAATTACTAAAATTGACTAAGCTTAAAAATCTAAAATTATAGAATTTAGATAAGAGCTAGAACAATCCAAATATAGCCAAAATATAGTTTCTTTATTATAGAATATTTGGATCCAAAACTAGATTCAAACATCTTATATGTTTATATTTATAATATATTTTTAATAAAATATTATCATATCTTACATTCATTTTATTATAAATATATGCTAAACAATAATGTATATTGATGGAAATTTATCTTAGCTTATTCATTAATTGATACAAGAGTCTATTTAATACATGCATTAGGGTTACAAAATGAAAGATCGATACTCTCAATTAGGAGATTCTTATATGCAAGAATTATTAAATTAATCTCCCAAATAAATATACATGATTTAATAATAAAATAATGTAATAAAATATTCATAACACCTCCCTATTATATTGTTTGGAATAGAATATATTAGGATCCCCTTAATTTAAAGGATTATAGGCTCTTGATCTTGGCTCTAGATTTGTATTTGGATCCCGATTTTAGCTTTGGCTCCTAGATTTGGGATCTAACTCTTAGATCTATCTTCTCTAACTCTTGGATCTTGCTCCTAACTCTAGAACTAGGTCGACCTTTGGGTATTTTGTTGGGTTTGATACCTCTAGGTTTGCCTCTGATCCTACCTCTTGGTCAACCATTAGGTCAGTCACTAGGTTAGCCATTGGATCTGACTCTAGGTTTGTTGCCTTTGGGTCTACTACCTTTGGATCTTCTACCTTTGGATTTATTGTCTCTTGGTCTATTGCATTTGGGTCTACTTTTGGGTCTAATACCTCTTAATTACCCACTAGGTCTACTATTGTATTTGTCTCTAGGTCTATCTTTTGGTTTGTCTCTTGGTCTTTCACTAGGTCTACCTTTGGGTTTACCTCTTGGTTTACGCCTAGGTATTCCTCTTGGTTTACCACTTGATTGACCATTAGGTTTTCCTTTGGATCTATTGCCTCTAGGTCTATATTTGGATCTACTACCTCTAGGTTTACCTCTTGGATTTCCACATTTTTTATAGAATCTATTCAAAATTACTTTCTTGGTGTCCCATTGTGTGAAATTTATCCATCGATAATCAATATGTACCTTATTGGTCATTTTTTGTTTATGCCAACAATTGGTTATAAGAGTGGCATGGGATTTTGATTTTATGAACTTAGTGTTATTAGTTCATGGTTGACTATCATAGCCAATGCCTTCATTATTTGGCTTTTTATATGGCATTATGGGTTTTCTTATGTCTTGTATATATTTACCCAATCTTGTATCATTATAACTCATTTGTTTCATTATCTTGGAGATAATTCCTTTGGTGTGTCTTTCAAAGCACCCAAATTTTTGTTCTTCAACATGGATTTCAACACCTATAGTAATATGGCCTTTGTCATGGCCACCACTATCATCAATAGCAATCAAGTCATTAGTATCACAAGCTAAATCTCTCTTTGTGATAAGATCACTTGTGTCATAATAGATATTTGTCATCAAGGGCTTGAGGTTGCTTGTATCACAACAAGCATTTTCCATTAAGGGATTGAGGTCACTTGTACGCTCATTTTTCATGAGGCCCCTTTCTTTGATTTATTTTAAATAATCAACTATTTAATTAAACATTATCTTATGCCCTTTTAAATAAATAAACTATTTATTTAAACAACATCTTACGCTCTTTTAAATAAATCAACTATTTATTTAAACAATATCTTAAGCCTTTTTTAAATAAATAAACTATTTATTTAAAAAATTTCTTATGCCCTTTTTAAATAAATCAACTATTTATTTAAACAATACACATAAGAAGTTTGTGAAGGTAAACCATCTATTCCATGACTATCGGTCATCAAGATTAATAATGTTGAAGTAAAATATAATTATGCAAGTGCATCAAACAAAGAGGGAGTCTTTCCATCAATCTAATCACCTATCTTAGCCTCTAGAACTTATGATAACTACTAGGTTGTCAGTCTGGGGCTCAAGGTTATTATACATTGATGATTATCCCTTAACCGAATACATACATGTATGAAGGTATCTATCCATGTTACCTTTGATTTACCTTATCACCATTTCCCCTTCCTCAAGTACTCTCGTCTCTAGTGGATGACTCAATTTCCTCCACTCACGAGTGCACCTGATCCTACACATTTGTAATTCATTAGTAGTAACATATCCTTCATTACCTATCTAATATCATGAAGTTGCTTAGTTGCACAAAATCGAACATTAGCAAAATTTATTTATATATTATTTTTCCATGTTCCACAAGTCCATTTGGGAGGGTTATGACACTAATGTACCCCCATGGTATCTTCATGGTACATTTGTAAATATTAGATTAGGGTTGATTCATAGTCTAGAGTGTGAGTTATATATCCTTTTTTAAGTAAGTGTGAATATGTAGGAAATGCACAAGTGTTACGTTAGAGTGCAAGTGTAGGTTGAGTAAATGTGTACAAGTGTATTGTATGCAAGAGTGAAAATATGTAATGTAAAGACATGCACAAGTGTCATAGATTAGAAAGTGCAAGTAGAAGTATAAAATTCATGTATAGGTGTGCATATGTTATAGAGTCAAGTGTTCTTAAATTATGTAGGTGGTAATTAGATAAGCCAAGAGTAATGAGACTTGGCATATGGAGAGCATTAGTCAAGTATCTAAAGAGTCACATTACTATGGCTATATTATGGAGATAGTGCTCCATAATATGAGATATTGAATACAATTCATATATCTCATTATCTGGTTGTAATAGAAAGAGGAGCAATAAAGCTTGTATACATTTTGAGAAATTAATATTGTAAGTTGTTCTTCATAAATAGTACATGAATAATTCATGCTATTTACATTCATATTTCAGCATTTTAATGAATTTTATTTGATTTATTATAAGCCTTTATATACATATTAATTTTCTCATATTATTCTACTCATATTATCATTATCTTGACCTTATTATATTGTGGCTATTTTATATTTGATCCTATGATATTTTGATATAACCTATGATATATTGTGGTAGTATTAAGGCTTAAAAATCCAACAAGTTTGAGTCTATTCTATTTTTCTATAGTGAGACTATTTGGTGCCCATGGACACCTCAATAAATTGTGTGTGAAATGCTTTGTGTATTTTTTTCAAAATACTAGGTAATTTGTTGATTCCATTCATTTCTAGAAACTATTGTGAAATCCAACATGGTATTGGATTGGGTGTAAATCTTCTTTACTCAATTGTTGGTTGTGGATAAATAGTCTTATATGACATATCCTAAGGACAATAGTGTTTAGATAGCTAGAAGAATTTTTTATAATCTAGCAGTAAATTAGAAAAAGATTTTCTTCTAAAACCCTATGTAGACATGGATCACAAGGATATCACTAGATTCAATAGATTTGCTCCAAGAGAAATATTCACTAATAGTTTCTTTTATTCATCTCATTGGTATTTGATACTTTGTTAATTTTAAAATTTCTAACTAAATGTATGCCCTAGTGTCAATATTAAGTTTCTTTTTTTTAAAACCTCATTTCTTTTTATAAATTTTTTCAAAAAGTACATTTCATTTTCTCTTTCTAAATTTTGTGTCCAATAAAAATATAGATGAGAGGACACATTGCTAGGCTTCTATAAAAGAAGAAAAAAGAGCTTGGACATCTTTCAACAGATCCCTAGTGCCAAAGAACTTAATCACAAGATTTTGTCCATGACAAAGACCTCCAAGCCACTTGACAAAGTTGCTAAAATAGCCGAACCACGTTTTTGCTATATAAGCATGAGAAGATGTCCTGACTGCTTGCATTTGACAAAAAGGTTGTATAGGGAAAAGAATTATAAATATAAATGAACCATAAACATTTTTGGATTCTTTGAAAACTTTTAGAGTCCGAATTCAAGATTTTTTTCATTTGCCTCGAGGTACTAGTTTGTGGACAAGAAAATTATTTATTTTCCCTCAAAAATTAAAAACATTCAACTTTTAATTAGGGAATATTATTTGGAATATGAAGCAAGACAATAACATGCTTCTAGTGTCACATGTGCATGACTTTAAGAAGGCACTTTGTTAAAGGAAAATGTTAAAAAGGTAAATGCACCTATAATGTTATTGAAGGTGCTTATGCCCTTGTGGTTATTAGAGGTGTGCATAAGACATTGAGGCTTAGAGGAGGTCAATGGTTCGAACCTACTCCCCTACCAAAATTTTGAAAATAAATGATGATGTTAGCATGAATTATAATTATGATGTAGCAAAGAATGATGGTCTATCATTATCAATGATGTGGTACCCAATGACATCACCATATTTTGTATATACATTTTGACATGGAACTTAATGACATGGTACCTGATGATATAGCACCTAATGAAATTTTCATATGATGATATGATAATTTATATAATCCATAAACATGACATGTTAGGCAACATGATAAGTGATGACATGGTCTATACAATTAATGTGGTATTCTATATAGTTGATGCAAAAGGTGACATGGCAAATAATATGGCAATTGATCCACCAATTTGTACAAGGGATAATATGTTAGCCAACATGGTAGGAATATTTCCACTTATCATGTATAAAAAAATGGTTTGACCAATCATATTCCACCATTTCATCAAACCTAGTGACTATACAGTCAAATAATTAGCAACAAACATGGCAAAGAATGAAAATAAAAAAAAATAGAAAGGGATAAGTGGTATAATGTGGATCATAGACTATAGATTATATTAGAGTGTGATAAATGGTGCAATCTAATTAATTGATACCTTGCCTAGTGGTCTATAAATTCAATACATAGTTGGCATTCCCCTAATCATGACAAGTGGTGTTACCCCATTGCCTCGTTAGTACATACTTGGAATCCCCTTAGGCACTCATGCAGTGACACATAGTGATTCACTACAAGTATAAATATTTTAAAATTTTCAAAGGTTTTGAAGGCATTTTGAGTTATTTTTTGGTCAAATTTATAGGAACCATAACTATTTCATATGAAAATAATTTAAGCCTTTTCTTTTTAAATCACACATTTTTTCAATATCTCTACATTGGTGATGTTTTTGGTGATAACTACATAGGATTTTACATTTTGGTCAACATGTGACCTTGTTAAATGGTCTTAAAATATGCTACCTAGAAAATTAAGATTGAATCTTTGCTCCAAAGTAAGGGGTTACATAAATATGTGAATGAAGAACCTTGTTCAATTAGTTCAAAAGAAATAAATTAGGTCTATAGAGATAATAAATATGAGGATCTTGGTGTGATAGCCCTTCATGTTGATAAGATCTATAACACCCATGTTAGCATCACCATGGATCCCAAGGAGTTGCTTGGTAAGTTTTAGAGATTTTATGATCACATGATTCTACATAGATTAGTAGGTTGGAGGCTAAGCTTTCTATTTTATCCATGGACTCTTTTAAAACAAGTGATGAGTACATAATCATTTCAAGAAACTACAAGAAGATATCTAAATTATAAGAAGAATACCAAAGGCAACATGATAAGTTTAGGAAATTATATATAGGGAGATTGATATTGAACTGCTCAATATAGTCTTTAATAATGTTTTAAATAAATATGATTTAGTTGTAGTCATATTTGAGATGCTTTGAGTATACTTTCCTAAGCCTCCTACACCACCAATTGATAAGGTATTCAAGTAATTTTTGCATCATAAGACTAGAATACAAAGGCATAAGGGTGGATTTTTCATCAATTATGCCCATCCAAAAGAAGTTATTACCAAATCTCAAAATGACAAGAAACCACAGCATAATGAAAAGAATCCCAAAAATCCCTTTAAGAATCCTACATGTGAAGGAAGGACATAAAGCAGTTTTTTTTTGGATTTGCATCAAGAAGCTTGAGGAAGTAGCAAAAAATAGAGGTTTTGATGTTTCTCTCTTCTATGCATGGGGTGAGGATAACTTTGATAGAGAAACCTCATAGGAATATGTATTTTCTCATTCAATATATTGGGCATTCACTTCTAATGAGTGGACTATAGATTCAAGGAAAACAAGGCACATGACAAAGCAAAAACATCCTCTACAAGGGGACAATAAATCACATTCAAGGGAGCATGTGGTAATTGGAGATGACTCTTCCTTATAGGTTGTATGATGTGAAGAGATTAGCATTGTATCTTCTTCTTTTGATAAAGTACTTCATGTTCCTAGTGTTGGAAAAAAATCGCTTGTCTATTTATCACATTACTCATATGAATAAGAAAATAGAATTTTGACCTAATTATTGGGTAATCAAGGATATAGACCATGGTTTAAAATTATTTATTTTAGTTATTGTAACGAGTCAATATAAATGTATAAGTTATATGAAAGGCTAACTCCTTTTGTTTCTTCCTTTGGGAAGAAATATTTTATGGCTATGGTTGCTCATGTAGATGATGAGAGTCAAATGATTATACCATAAGCTTGGGCATCTTAGTTATCCATACTTGAGATGCATGAGTCATCATTATATGGACATTCAACATCCATAAATTTTCCCTCTAAGTGGTGCATGTGAGTGATGTATTCTTAGGAAGCATCACATGAAGAATTTTTAAAATGGGACAATGAGATGGCATATTCACCCTTTGGAAATTATACACAATGATGTGGACCTGTTGGAAAACCATCCCTTTCTAGAAATAGGTACTTCCTTCTTTTTATTGATGAATTCTATAAGTATGTGTGGTTATATACTATTCAAACTTAGGATGATGCCTTTGAGAAACTCAAGGAACTTAAAGATCTTGTTGAAAATCAACTAGATAGGAAAATAAAGTCTCCTAGGTTAGATAGGAGAGGTGAATACATGAGCAATTCCTTTTATGACTTATTGAATATTCATAGGATAATATATTAGAGGATTTTTCACTATACTCCTTAGCACCATAGTTGGATAAAATGAATAAAATGGTAATAATGAAGATGGCAAGTTATATGATTCATTCCAAGGAGATAGATGGCAAGTTATATGATTCATACCAAGGGGATAGATGGAAAATTATATGATTCATGCCAAGGGGATAGAGCAATATAGTTCTATGATTTTTTGAGGATGTGACACCTCTTGATAGGTTGATAAGTAATAAGCTTGATCTATCTTAATTTTGTATATTTGGATCTTTGAAATGGACTCACATACCCAAATATATTTGAAAGGAGGCACTAAAGAGTCATAGATACATCTTTGTGGGATATTTGGATACCTCAAAGGCATACCATCTTTATGACCCTCGTAGGTATGAGGTCATGATTTAGAGAGATGTCATTTTTTATGAGCCCCTCCTAGGTGCTCCTTCGAGTCCACCACCTGATAGTTTGGTCGAAGACTTTAATGTATCTTTGACTAATTCAACTAAATTTTTAGATATTTTAATAGTTTCTATTCCCATTATAGCACCTTCTTCATCTTCTAGTGATGGTCCATTGCTTATATATTTGACCCCTTCATGGTAAAAACCACCTACAACACCTTTTCTATATTTTGGATATGTTGAGCTTGAGACATTAATTTAAAGTGCTTTACCATTACATGATAAGGTGAGTGGTGATTTTACTTTGGATTATTTAGGTTTGTATTTTGATGTTTATTTTCTATAAATTTCACATGGTTCTTCTTCAGTTCATCCAACACCCATTGGGTTTTAACACTTCTAAATAATCCTTAGCCTATTTTATCTCTAGAGTGACACCAGAAGGCTCATTCTTGAGCATTGCTCTTGAAGGTTACTCATTTTGGATATCTTCTTACATATTCTCAGGCAAAGTTCCAACCAAACCGGGAAGATGCTATGCTTACAAAGTATAAGATCTTGATGAATAATAGTATAGGGAAGCTTGTTCCTCTTCCACAAGGTTAGAATATGGTTGGATGTAAATGGGTCTATAGGACCAAGTAAACTTTGGATGGTCAGGTGGAGAAGCACAAGGTATGCCTTGTTGCTAAGGGATTATCTCAATAATATGGGGTTGATTATTCCATGATATTTGCTCTAGTGACTAGAATGGATTTTGTAAGAATGATTCTTTCTATGGTAGCTTAATTGGATAGAATTTATATCAGAGGGATGTGAAGAGTGTATTCCAACATAGTTAGCTTCAAGAGGAAATCTATATGTAGGAACCTCCTAGTTTTGAGCTTAAGGTTCCAACTCCCTTGGTCTATTAGTTTACTAGGTCCTTGTATGGATTTAAGAAGGCACCCTGTTCTTTGTATACAACATACACTCTCTCTTACTCAATTATGATTTTCAATAATATAAAGGTCAAATATGATATTTAAATCAAACATCAGGATGGAGATACTTTTTTTATTATGGTCTATGTTGATGATCTCATTACAGGAAGCTCCCCTACCTTGATTTGGTATATGAAGTCACAACTATAATCTAGATTCTGAGATGACATATTTAGGGATTTTGCACTATTTTTTAAGGTTTTAGATCAATCGAATAGATTTTGGCATCACTATTTCATAGCCTAGGTATGCACTAGATCTTCTTCAATATTTTAGGATGAAGGATTATGACTCCTCTCAAACACCTTTTGCTTCAAGATTAAATTTTTAGGATTATTTGTGGGTTCAATATGATATAGCCTTTGTTGGTAGTTATTACTCCAAGTAAATTCAAGTCCCTAGGAGACTCAATGGATTATTACCAAGAGGATTATTAAGTATCAAAGGGACTTATCATATGAGTATTAATTACTCATTTGGTTCACCTCCAATTTTGATAAGATTTTAGACGTTGACTGGGTCATTTGAATGCAGAGCATTCCACCATAGGTTTTATGTTCTGTTTGGGATCTATCTTATTTCATTGTGATCTAGATGATAGTCTACCATATCACATTCTTCTATGGAAGTTGAATATTGTGTTTCCAATGAGGCAAGTAAACATCTTTAATGGATGCTCATGATTTTGGATAACATATCCAATCGCTCTTTAGTGTGACAATTAGAGAACCATCCAACTTGTTTGCAATGTAATATTTTTTTAGTAAACTAAGCACATTGAAATTTAGATGCATTTTTTGAGATGATGCCTATGGGATGTTTGATCCTATTTTCATTCCATCAATAGAGTAGATAGTAGATATACTGACCAAGGTCATGTTTGAGGTTTATTTTATGCACATTAGGGAGATACTTGGTGTAGGAGAGTGTCCCTTAAGGGGGATGACAAATAATGGTCTCTCTCTATATCCATATTTAACTTAAGGAAGAATGTTGGAATATGTGGTGTTTAAGATTTTCTTGGAGTCACAACCAAATTTTGTATTATCTTGCATATATAAGCCCCTTGGGCCCTTGTAAACCTTGAAAAAAATATTCTAAAATTTATTTTAAACGATCTTGACCAAATATAACTTATATTTGGGTATAAATATGCCATCATACCAACCATTTCATTACTAGTTGAAGTGTATTCTATTTTTCTATAGTAAAATTATTTGTTATCCACAAACACCCCCATATATTGTATGTGCATTGCTTTGTGTACTTGTTTTTTAGCAATACTGACTAATATGTTGATTTCATTAATCTCTAAAAACTATTTTCAAATCCAGCAAAGAAATGGAGACTAAACAAGTCTTGAACTAATCTACATTTAACCAGAAAAAAACCACCACACACCAAACTTAGTTATAAGATGGACAAACCCCAGATTTCATCTAAATACCATAGTGATATCACAACAAACTATACTTTCACAGTATATGTCTCCTAATAAGATTTAAACCTTGGTATTTGCATTGAAAACCTATATGTTTAACCACTTTATCTCATTCCATTTGATTTTAGGTGTCTTATTATTACATCCATTCAAGTTTTATTTATCTCTTAATGGTAATATGACATGAATTAATTTGTAAGTCTCTTTATTTTTTAATAACTAGTTTTATAAATGTTTTCACATATTTTTAATAATACATGATTTCTTTCCATTTCACTCATTTATTCATTTCACTTAATCATTCTTCGTAGATCCTAGTTTATGCATTAATCCTGGTTGAACAAAATAAACATAATATAAAATTACCAATACATTTATTCATCCATTCCACACTCGATGTCATCCCTTGAGACTATGATCTAAGCCTCTAAATATCTATATTATGCCTCAACCTTGTGCACTTGAAAAATCATCTTTGAATATGATATCTTACCTTGTGCACTTGCAAAATCTCTCTCTCTCGCTCTCTCTCTATAGTCATTTTATCACCACTTTTGTTCGCCCTCTTAGTCTTCAAAAATAAACACACCCACCTGTATACCATGATATGATAAAATAAACATACCCACCTGTATACCCACCAATTTAAAAAGGGTTAGTGGAAAAATAAGTGAAGCAAAATCATAAGGAATATATTGAATCAAGACCTTAATAAATAAAGTCTCTTCATCTATGATAGATAACTACACATTTCTATTATCATAGCCTTTTCACTTTAGCATTTAGTTTTCTTAACAAGAACATAAGAATGAATATAAAAAGAATAGGTCAGTTATGATTATCTAGATTCCCATGGACATAAGTAAGGTCAATGTTTAAATCTTATTATGCAATGTCTTAAGTATTTTTACCCTCATTTTCTACTTTCCAAACCTAGGGATAATGGTTCTTTATCATATTTTCTCTTACAATTTGGTTATAGTACCATTGTATCCCCACTTTATAGCACCAATATATTTCCAAATTGATTCTATTTTTTCACCCACCTATTCCACACTTAGTCTTTATAGGAGGATCTTTATTTTTTACTTTGATCTTACTAATTAAACCATGGATTTACCCTTGCATTTAAACATGCATTTTTTCATATTGACTATCATAGCCTTGTGTCCTATTAAGCATTTCATATTTGATTTATGATATAGGACTTTTATAATGAAGTGATAAATTATTTTGCACAAGATACTTTGTTATTGCTTCATTTATGGTAAAATGGGCACCTTGCATTAGTAAGACATATATTATGGAAAAAGGTAAGGAAAGTTTTTCTAAGCTTTTTTTTTACTAATGGACCCTAGTAAAGGTGATGGATAGTACTTGAGGTAAGGATTGACCTTAGATGCCCTTAGGACCCACCTCAATACCTATTCTTAGTATTAAAACACCATAGAGTTTCCATATAGTAACCTTCACCATAGGTTCATATTAAACATAAAATTGACTAAGCCTAAAAATCTAAAAAAAAAAAAAAATGGTTGAATACTAAAAAGCTCAAATAGGATCCAGTCTCTCTATTCTTAGATCCTATAAATATGGAACCATGCAATAGATCCCTAGAAGTATACATTTATACTATAAATTTAAGTAAACAATTAAAAAATGCCCAAGTATAAATGACAATATTTCCACTAATTTTATTATTATGTACTAAACAACAACACCTATACTATCTTGTGTGCACCTTCCTAATTAGATCTATAGAACAATGAGTAGAAAATTTATCTCATCATAAACAACAATGCTTATATCTTAAGTCACAACACCTAACATAAGTGTTGTTGGTAAAATATAAGATAAAATCTAATTTAATATCTCAATTATGGGCTATATTAATACTTCCTAAGCCATTTTTAGTTTACCTTGGATGTTTACTTTAGTGATAACAAAAACACCTTTAATTATTAATATTTTTATAAAGATGAGTTTAGATGCTAGAAATATATAAATGCATCATCAAACTGGCCATTATAGCATATTCTAACCAATAACCAATACATAGTTCTTGATGAAGAACCTAAATAAATCATAATAAGAGCATCTTTCCTCTATTTTCTCATAATTCAAACCTACCTATAGACCACTTGGATCCACTCACAAACTCTATATAAATATCATAAAGATAATACTAAAGGGGATCAATGTATATATCATATTATTATTTCTTGGACTACTAATGGATTGTTGTAAGATCAAATATCAAATCTTACCATATTTTACCTTTTATTTATCTTTCCTTAGTATTCCTTCTCTAGATGCTCCTTCTCATCTCAATTTCATGGTGGAGCTCTATAATTGAAGAAAATATCACCAAGGAGATCATAAAAATATCCAAGTATAAGGAACTAATGATGTCAATTTCAACATCAAGTCAAGCATCTCTTCAAGAGATAAATACTTACTATTTATTTCATTTGTTACAAGTTTATTTCATACTTATACTAAATTAATCTAATCAGTTATTTCTTGCTTTAGTATTTTATTTTGAAACTTCTAATACTAGTTTGTGTGTATTTATAAACCTTACCTTTTGTATGTACCCATTTAGATCATATGTTAGGATTATCAAATTACATGTTTCAACCTAACTATTTCTATTTTCATACTTTTTAAATTACTTTTACCCAATATAGGCTTGTACTATGTTGCTTGCACTCAAAGGTGTAATATTTTTCTAGACTTCTCCATTTTTTAGTAAATCATTGCCTTACTAGACAAACCATTAAAAATGTTAGTGAAAGAAAATACACTTATACTAGAATATATATTTAAGAAACTATAAAAGTGTTAGTTTCAAGAAATAGAAGTGTGGATAAAGTTGTCTTTGTTTTTTTTCCTAAAGCATGATACAATATAACAATTACTTCAATACTCTTTTTTACTTTTATAGTATTGTCATGGTTAAACAAAGGCTATTACTAAAGAGTAAGGGTATACTAGACTATGGATGATATTAAGTTTTGAAGTTTAGGAATTGAAGTTAGTATAAGTTTGCATGGAGTATTATTACAACATTTAAGTCAACACTACATCAAATTAGTGCAAAAAAATGTATTAAAGTAGCATATCTATGACTTTATATCAATAATAAATGACTAAAGTGACAACTACAAATATTATTTTAGTAAGAATATATTATTTATTTTATTAATAATATTAATCATTATTATATTTAATATTTACCTAACAACTTACTCATTTAATAATGTACTAATATTAGATCCGAGGAATAGACCATTTGGTTCAACCAAACCCTATAAGGGGGATAGAGGTCCAAGGTTCAAATCTTGGGTCTTTTCGAATAGAACGCTTGTCCTTTTCCTGGTGCTTTCAGCGATGTAAAAGGCTTAAAATAATTGTGGCATGGTGGTTATAGGGACGGACTATGCGAAGAACTATGCGACGACTTTCGGGGTGGACAACGCAGAATACTGTGATGATCATAAAAATAGGATAGCCTACCCGGATTTGTGGCGACTATCGGTTCCACCAAAATAAATAATTGTTGGCAGTTTTGCACCTTGCCACATTGGGGTTTTGATATAATTTTGCAGAAGCATTTTTTATTGTAATACGGCAAAATATGTTAATCTGATAATATAATATTTTGGTCGAGCTGATATATTGTAGTTATTTTATTTTTTTTATACACCTTTTTGGCTTGGAAATAATGGGTGTTTAAAGAAATAAAGGCTGGAAAAATATATTGGAGACTTTGGTTTGCATCGTCCGAAAAATTGCTGAGGAGGGTGCATAAAATATTAAGTGCTTGAAAGAAAAACTTCTCTAAGGAATGAAGATGTGTTCATCCTGACCAAAGAGTAAAAGGCCCTATGCAACCCTCGTTGAAGTGAAAGAAAGAAAAGGGAATTGGAAAAATAGTGACGACGCCCGAAGATAAAAGCTTGGGAGAATCACGTTCACCCCAAAGTTGGGGTGAAGGCTTCATTCACCCCACTTTGGGGTGAACATCCTTTAAAAATTAAAAAATATGTTTACCCTTTACAAAGTTGGGGTGAAAGCTCCGTTCACCCCTCTTTGGGGCGAACATCATTGGAAGCGCGATGTGGAAAATTCAACAGTAGGTTCGCCCTGGTTGAGGGGTGAACGCTTCGTTCACCTCTCCCAGGGGTGAACGTCCCCTAAAAAATAAAGTCGCACGAACGTGCTGTCAAAAACAAAGTTGGGTGAATGCATTATGGAAATCAAAGTCAGATGAATGCGCTAAGGGCCGAAGTGACGTTGAAAATTCAATGTCGCGTTCACCCCAAAAGGAAGGCGATGACCTCTGTCGCCCTTATTTCGGGTGAACGCAATTTTAAAAGGGAAACGACATGACTGTTAAGAGATTTTCGCCTGGGATAAGAGGAATGATTGTCATCATGGTCAAAGAAGGGATATAATCCATTGAGTTTATAAAGGCGTATTCTCCACTAATGCATGAGTTTTCTAAAGGTGCCCAGAGCAGGTTAATGAAAAGCATTAAATGATGGAGGCGAGGAGTAACTCAAATTATGGATCTCGAGCAGGGAAGGCAATAATATTAAAAATGCAAGATGATTTTCATGATTTCCAAAGTAGGAGCACATTTTCAAGATGGTGAACGTCTCCAGTCAACAACCAAGCCTTATAATTTTTTGTGCACCAAATCCAGAAATGCAGATTTCATGAAGGAATTTCCTTAGAAGTCGGATCACTATTTCAAGAGGATGTATTTTCAATATTTCCAAGGAAGAATTTTCTCATATTGGTCTCTGATTTGTAAACATCCTATCTCCATGTGCATTTAATGAAAGAGGTGAAATCCTCTATAAATACTACTCAATGTTCATTGTAAAAAGGAGGTTAGACATTCTACGAGAAAACTATTCAAGTTCTTTGCATCAATAGAAGATACAAGGCTTCTAAATTTGCAAGTGATCTTGTGTGTGATTTCCTTCTATTTTATGCATTTCTATCTTATGCTCATATTCATTATCTATTATTTAATTTAAATTTTGCATCTAAATTTGAATATTGTTGGTGAGGGAGTGAGTTCTAGAATGCAATCTTGGAGGTTGTTTATACAAGATTATAAGTAAATTCTATTGCTTTTCTTTTATTACATGTTGTTTTCATGCTTGGGTGAATTTCCTGCTACTAGTCTACCCCAAATCCTACACTCCGACCTGTGGCCATATTTCCATTTCTTTATATTATTTCCAATTTCTTTCCTGCAACTCTAGTCTTAAACCAGTGTAGGAGTTAGTAAGGGAGCCAACCCTCTCTAGAGATTGGCATGGAGGACATTCCTTTCCTTCGACCTTTCAATGTTGGCCATGTCTAGGGTGCACAAACATAGTTTTGTTAATTAGGCAGATATTTGACCAACAATTTTTGGCACACCCGGTGGGACCCCGAAAGTTCCACTTTCAATAGTATCAAGGTTTGATGTTCACCTTCATGTTGTATAACTAGAACATCTGGCGACTCAATCATACCCAAAAACCTCCAAACGTGAAGGCAACGAAAGTTGTGCTTCATGATTACGAGATCGAAGGCCAAAAATTTTGAAAATCCTATTGAGTTCTACGAACTTGATATCCAAAGGCTAGGAGAGCATCCTCAACTAGTCACTTTACGTCGTACATCATCATTACCTCATACATCTCATACAACATCCATAACATCCTCATGATTAGCTGGTGTGTTTTCTGCCCCTACAAGTCCGGTTAGTACTGCTACTAGCATTCCTCAAGCTCAACCACACACACCAGTCCATATGGCTCAGAACCCACCACCATAGCAACAACCTCCAAGGCAATTCCTAACATGGAATAGCTCAAGAGCCTTGAATTTACAAGCACAAAATCTAGTACCTCAAGCAGCTTTGAAGGCTTTGCCTACCTATGATGGTACTGGTAAAACTGCTTATGAGCATATACAAGATGTGGCTTCTTTGGCTACGATCCATGGCATAGTAGATGAAGATATTATGGTAAGGTTGTTGGTGTTATCATTAAGAGGAAAATTGTTGTATTGGTATCGATCATTGCAACCCGACACTATCACCACATGGGATCAGTTGGTGGAACTATTGATCAAGAATTTTCATGAACAAGCTGACCCATTCTCCTTGTTACATCAGTTTACAATGATTCAAAGGCATCCGCAAGAGGAGATAGTTGATTTCAATGTCAGGTTCACCCAAAGTTGGCAAAGGGTTCCTGATGGTCTTCGGCCCACACATGAACAAGTTACATTCTACTATCTCAGAGCTTTCAACACTGATATTGGCATGGTTATTCAACAAACCAATGTGAATACATTCCCAGAACTATACACGCAGGCACAAAAGGCTGAGTCAGATTTAATCGCTATAGGCAAGCTTCCCCCAAAAATGACCATGCCTATCCTTCCCGACCTTCCACAACATTTGTATTCAAATGCATTTTTGCAACCCATGCCCTCTATGTACCCAGTTCCCTCATGGAGCTCGGGTTCACCTCAAATCGCTCTGATTCCTGTACCACAACTTCCTGCTCCAAGCTTTCCATAGCTACCCGCTCCAACAACGCCATAATTGCCAACACCCATTCCTTTCCCAACATTTCCAATGCCACCGGTTCCACTACCATTACCTACCCCATCAGCACCTCTACCTTTATCAACACCTCCTACACCCTCAAATCCTGATCCTTACACGACGCTATTACAAGAGGTGAAATCTACTAATTCAGCTATAAGGACAATGTCAAATGAACTTACAATAATGAGAAAGAAGCAAGCTGAAGCTGATTTTTGGTCAAGGAGATTTCAAACACCACCAATTACCCGAGAACAAGCAACTACTAGCAAGGGTCCTGAGAGGAACACAATAGTGTTAGCAAATGAAGAAGCTAGCACATCCGAAAAGGCGTATTGGTGCTCAACATGCAATGATCCTCATGGAGAAGACACATGTATGGTGCATTTGAACTATGTACAGATGCTAGCAAAAAGTTCTATCGATGGCCAAGTCAATATGATAATGGAGGTTGATCATAATTTTATGGTACCTTCTTTGGAGAAGGTCTCAGTTCTTACGAGATCTGGAAAAAACTGGTGACTGTGAATCTAGTAGAATTGGAGCCTTTGAAGGTTCCTACAGAATCAAAAGTGCAAAATGAGAAAGTGAAGCCACCAGAAAAAGCACCTGATGTGATGGTGAAACAACAAGATCCTATCCTATTGAAGGATTTACTACCCAAATAGGCAAAGATGAAGGTACCAGTTACACAACCTATAGTTGCTCCAGAGCAGAATGAGGTGAAAGAACAAGCCAAAGAATACCTTAACTATCCATCATTGACTAAGAGACAAAGGGTGGAAGCTACTCAACAATACCAAGATAAATATGAGTGGATTGTAGAAGAAAAGTCTCTTGGTATTTCTAATTATAACATTGTGGAAGAGATGAAGAAGATACCTATGAAAGTGAGCTTATACGATGCTTTGCAGTTACCAGGATAGGTTGACTTGCTACAAGAGTCTCTTAAGACTATGAAGGACCAAAAGAAGAGTCATTCCCAAATTGTGTTGGCTCAGACACTCCCAAATTTAGCCACTAGAAATAATAGGCCACCCCCATTCTATTTGTCACTCAGAATGGAGGGGTGGATTGTGCATAATTGTATGATCGATTCTGGTGCTGCAACTACTGTCATGCCAAAGGTAGTATGTGAAGTCATGGGGATGGAGTACACAAGAAGTAGCCTAGGAGTATTATAGTTAGATGGGACTCTAGTAAAAATAGTGGGAGTAATCAAGGATATCCCTATAGTTCTACATAGTATATCGTAAATCATTGTTATCCAAGAAGTAGTGGTGGTTGACTTGGAGCCATACTTTAGCATGTGCCTCTCAAGGGAGTTCACAATGAAATTGGGAGGTTACCTTTCCTTGGACTATTCGCATTTGGAGATTCTATTCAAAGGGAAGAGAATCTATATTTATAATGAAAATCCATCGACTTTTCATATTGAAAAGTTGGAAGAAGAAGAAAAATCTCTAGGTGCAGTCAACATGATGACTGAAGAATTAGAAGAAGTTGACTTGATGGAAGAAGTGCTTGGTGAACTTCATCTTGAAGATGAGTTCTCACTCATGGATTTCAATGTGATGGTTGAAATAGACATTGGTTGTTATATGATAACCAAGCCTGAGCAGTCTGAAGAAAAAATCCTTGAGTCCCCAGACCCCATTGAAGATCAATTATGGAAGTTGTATTTTGATGGTGCCAGGTGTAAAAATGGTGTAGGGGCTGGTATTGTTTTGGTTTCTCCTAAAGGATTACAGAAGACCTATTCTTATAGACTAACTTGGAGTTGCACGAATAATGTAGTCGAATATGAAGCATTGTGTCTTGGTTTGAGAAAGGCTGAAAAGTTGGGCATTAAATAGTTGTAAATTTTTGGTGACTCTGAGCTTATTGTCAATCAGACCACCAACAAGTGTGTGTCTAAGCAGCATTACCTGAAAGCCTATCGCAACAAAGTATGGGATTTGTTTGAGTCCTTTACAACCTTGAACATTCAAGCGATTTCTCGAGAGCAGAACAAACATGCAGATATTTTAGCCTCTCTTGGTGCAAATTATTCTCCTGTGGAGCAAGTAGTCAAAAAACCTAAGACTGTCAGGGTGATCTATAGACCCTCAGTCCCTGATAAGAACCTCTATTGGCAAGTGTTCGA
This sequence comes from Wollemia nobilis, assembly GCA_028583015.1. Classification (NCBI taxonomy): domain Eukaryota; kingdom Viridiplantae; phylum Streptophyta; class Pinopsida; order Araucariales; family Araucariaceae; genus Wollemia; species Wollemia nobilis. Next base: position 48,662 of record JAQPPZ010012904.1, read on the forward strand.
CAATGATGAGAAAATAGTCAATTTTTTGATTAAGGAAGCTGCAAGTGTGGATGATAGAGTACTTGTCGAAGAAGAGATGGAGGGGATGATTCAATTGAAGAACAATCACATTCCTAGGGGACTGATTTCATTGGAAAGCTTATTTGACCAAAATGATAGGGTTGAGAAGCATAAAATCAAGGTGGATGTGAAGGAGTATAAGGAGTTGCAGCTAGAACCTGAGAAGATCATCAAAATCGAAACTGATTGCATGCTAGAAGAATTAGAAGATATCAAGAACTTGTGTTATGAATTCCTCAACATTGTTGCATGGAGCTATCAAGATTTGAAGGGATATGACAAGAATGTAATTCAACATACCATTGAGCTGTAGGAGGGGGTAAAACCTTTTTGGTAGAAACAGTGGCCCATCAATCCCAAGATCGAAGTGCTCATGAAGGCGGAACTATTAAAGATGTTGGAAGCAAAGATAATATACCCAATTAAGCACTCAACATGGGTGGCGAACCTGGTGCCAGTATGAAAGAAGAATGGAGATATTCGGTTGTGCATCGATTTTTGGAACCTAAACCAGGCATCACTAAAAGATCATTACCCTCTACCGCAGATTGATCAAATCCTTCATGTGGTTGCCGGAGCACAAATATTTTCATTATTAGATGGTTTCTCTGGTTATAACCAGATCTGGGTGAAGGATGAAGACCAACATAAAATGACGTTCACTACCAAGTGGGGCACGTTCGCCTATCAAAGGATGCCATTTGGTCTCTCAAATGTTGGTGCTACCTTTCAGAGGGCCATGGACATCACTTTCGATGAGTTATTGAATAGGATTATTGTAATCTATCTTGATGATATGATTGTGTTTTCACATCGTAGAGAAGACCACGTTTCTCATTTGAGGTAGGTGTTCAAAAAATATCATGAGTTCGAGATTTCTATTAATCCGAAGAAGTCAATATTTGTTATCAAAGAAGGGAAATTGTTGGGTCATGTGATCTCACAACAAGGACTAGCTATTGATCCTACAAGAGTTGAGGCACTCCTAAAGCTACCATTGCCAACCAAAAAAAAGGACCTACAATCTTTCTTTGATCAAATAAATTTCATTCAAAAATTTATTATAGATTTTGCTCAGGTGGTGAAACCCATGACTGAGCTCCTGAAAAAGAATACAGATTTTAAATGGACTGAAGCAAGAAGATGAGCTTTTTAAGAGATCAAGGAAAGAATCACCCAAGCTCCAGTGTTGATTAATCCTGATTATTCAAAGGACTTCATTCTCTATGCAGTGGGTGAGCAAGAGAGTTATGCTGTAATTTTGATGCAGAAGCAAGAAGATGGAGATGAAAAGTCCATTGCCTTTCTGAGCCAAGTCATTGTGCCTCATCAGGAGAAGTATAATTTTATTGAAAAATAGGTGTACGCGATGATGAAATCTTTGAAGAAGTTTCGACACTTCATCTCACAGAGCAAAACGGTCATTTATGTTATACACCCTGATGTCCAAAACTTCATTCTCCAAGGAGAACTAGGTGACAAAAGAGCAGGTTGGGTCTCAAAAATTCAAGAATATGATGTGGAGATCCGATCGACAAAGCTAGTTCATGGATGAGCTCTCTATCAAGAATTGGCCAAAAGTGCAGCATCCGAATCATTGGCTATAATGCAGGAAGAGGATATTGGTGAAAGTATTTGTGCAAATCATACTACGAGCGATCATGATTGGACAGAGGACCTTATTGACTTCTTTACTTCTGGGAAGTGTCCACCACACCTTGATGCTTCACAACATCGGAGGTTCAGGTTGCAAGCACTCAAATATGTTTTGTTGCCTAATGGGCTATTTCATAAGAATATTGATGGAGTTCTCCTCAGATGTGTGAAGGAGTCAGAGAAGGAGAAAATATTGGAAGAATTTCATTCTAGTCTATCTGGTGGCCATTATGTAGGAAGGCCCATGGCCTTGAAAATCATTCGAGCTGGTTACTTTTGGCCTACTCTATTCGTCGATGCTCATAAAGTAAGTCAACACTATGATAACTATCAACGGTATGTTGGAAGAACCAGGAAAGGAGCACTACCCCTATGCCCAATTCAAGTGGAAGCACCCTTTCAACAGTGGGGCCTTGACTTCATTGGAGTCATTGATCCACATTCCTCCATAGAACATAAATACATTTTAACAATGACTGATTATTTCACTAGGTGGGCAGAGGCTATTCCTACCAAAAAGGTAGATCAAGCAACTATCATCTCTTTCTTGGAGGGACTCATCACCCATTTTGGTGTCCCAGACTCTATTGTGATAGATAATGGAACTCCATTCATTGGGGCCAAGATTACCGAATTCACTAGCAAGTATGGGATTTATCTCAAGACGTCATCCAATTACTACCCGCAAGGGAATGGCTTGGCTGAATCTACAAATAAAAACTTGTTGTGGATCTTAAAAAGGACACTGGGAAATAATAAAAGGAGTTGGCACTTGTTGTTGAACCAGGCTCTTTGGGCAGACCGCATATCCATGAAAAAATCTATTAAAACTTCTCTGTATTCTTTGGTGTATGGAAAAGAAGCAATCCTGCCTACCCACATTGAGCTTCCAGTGCTCCAAACATTGCAGTTATTTAAAGATGAAGATGAGGAGTATGATCCGATGAGTGCGAGGTTGGCACAACTATTGCAGTTGGAGGAAGACAGAGAAAAGGCTTATCAAGCATTCGTTGATCACACTAAAGTAATGCAGAAGTGGTTTGGAAAGAAGACAACCGAGCATAGGTTTCAGGTGGGAGACTTAGTTCTTAAATGGAATGAGAACAAGGCCAAGCCAAGGAAACACCACAAGTTTGATGCAATCTGGGAAGGCCCTTTTCAGATCTCTGTAGTGAATTCGGCAAATGCATATCATCTTCATGACATGGAGGGTTGGGATCTTCCTATTCCGATAAATGGCCTTCATTTGAAGGCCTATATTCAATGATTGGATTTTAAGAGGTACCATCTTGTAAATATGTACATATTCTCTTGTTAGTATTTTATTTACTTTATATGGTGAAAATATAAAAAGAAAAAAAAAAAGTGTTTCTTTTAAAATTAGTTTCGCTCCAAATTCATTTGTATGTTGAAAGATTTTGGCTAAAGAAACAGCGTTATAAAGTTCCTAGTGGAGAGTGTGTCCCTTGAAAAATAGGTCATATCTACTTTCACCCCTTCCAAAGCGTAAGATCGTGATTAAATGAAAAGGTCCTTATAGGCGTCTTCGCCCAAGAGAGGAGCGCAAGCCCTTAGGCGCCCCTTTGAGAGCGAATGAGCAGATAAAAAAAAGTTAAAGCACATGGTCAAAGCGCTATTAAAACTGTCAAAGTCACGTTCGCTCTAGAAAAGGGACGAAATGACTGTTCGCCCCTAATTTGGGCGAACGCGTTGGTAAAAGTGCGCACTGTCGAAGTAAAATAAGTCGCAAGGAAATTAGAAGTTTTAAAAGGAATCTCATGCGCCTTAGTTTTTTCTTGGCAAAAGGATTTTAAATATTAATGCAAGGCACCCTTAAAAAAAGAAAAATCTAAAAAAAGAGTAAAAGTCCTATAAAGCGGCTATGTTTTTTAGAAAAGTAGGTTTTTCTAAATCTGGGGTAAAAAAGCAAAATAAAGAAGGCTTTAAGAGAAGGTCATTCGCTGTGAAGATTTACCAAGCAAGTCGAAGAGTTTGAGGAAAGAAATCCTAAAAACCCAAGTGATTTCGCTCAAAAAAAGAAACAAGTGCACCTCAAAATGCTTTCACCCCATTTCTTTTTGGAAGCAGGTGATTTCGAAAGCGCTCTTGCAAAGGAGTTTCGCCCTTGGACGCATGGTAGATATTGGAAAGTGTGCATGTAGGTCGAGGAATGTTCTGAAGCCATTTAATTCAAACGTGCACCCGAATTTGCGTAGGAGGAAGATTTTGTTTTCTCGAGGAGCAGAAATACATATTATTGGTTTCAGGTGGCCGATTTATTTTTTCCAAGAAAGCTTCGATAGCCAGGGCATATTTTACAATAAACTTACATGGCAAAGGAGGGCACACTTTCCAAGGATGATTTGGTAGTGTAAAAGGTGATACCATTAAAGCATTGGAAGTAGTGTCGGATGAGTGAATCAATGCACATATTCTTTCGAAATTATTCAAGAGGGATTCGACATTTACTACGGTGGTTGGTGGGGCACTCTATATAAGGCGTCAGGTAAAAGCTCCGCAGTTTATATTTTAAATTTTACTATCATTGTGTTTTCCAAATCGTTGTTGCAAAATTTTTAGAGGACATTTAGAGCACTCATCAGAGAGAAATAATGGGAAAGTGAAGCAAAGAGACTACAGAGGTTGCAGAGCCTAAGAAGTCGAGGAAAAGAGGAGGGTCTAAATCCAAGAAGGCCCGAAGGAATGAAAATGTTGATTTGGACCCATATGCCGACACAATGGCAGAAATTGGAGACTGTGTAATTACCCACAAGGGAGTGGAGAAATTGTGCCAGGATGTGGAGTTTGCAGTAAATCAGGGGTTGATGTCAAGAAGTTTGTTGATAGTGCCATATCACTCATAGTTGTTTTGGTACCTGTGTCCACTCGTACACCCTTGTCCAGAGCTGGTGCAGCTTATCGCTCAATTTTATGATCCATTTACAAGGATAGTGAGGAATGCAAATAGAGAAATACTTTTTACCATCACCCCAAAAGAAGTGCGAGAAGCATTCACTTGTGGTTTAAAGCCTCCTTCTTATGTGATTACTAAGAAGTTACATACCAATGAGCAGGAGGACAGATACGTCTCTACCATAACAATGCATCAATTCATGGAGACGTAGTTGATTAAAGAGCCATAGATGGGGCAGCTTTCAAACTTGTCGAGGCCACTCACAAAATTTAAGAGCTTAGATATTTACTCAATGTTGGCATGGATTGTGGGTTTACCTACATATTCTACCATTCATAAGTGGTAGGTGACCCTAGCACAATGTATTTTCTAGGTTGAATTTTACACTCCGCCAGCTATGAGGCAAGGCACCAATCCGATTTTCTTTGATTGGGCCGATTTTATTTCTCAGAGGTTGAATTCTCAATTAGAGAAGTTGCAAATCAGGGAAGAGACGTCATTCAGACACACCTATTTTTTGGTATGGTATTTCTTTTTCCACCTACAACAACACTTCCCTTTCATCATAATGAGGCAAATGGATGAGAGGGATGAACTTCTACCAGTGTATATGTGGACTTCCACTTTGTCAAGTAGGGAGTCATTCTACAGTTTTAACAGTTTATTTTTGGGACCCGCCATAGAATTACTTTGTGGTACATGTGAAAGAGTGCCATGAGAGATGAGAGAAGTAGTAGTCGAAGGACAAAAAGGAGATATTTTTTTGCTTACTCAAGGCGTGGTCGTGAGAATTTTTGGTTTTACAGGAAAGCCTTTCTTGCTACCCTACTTCACCATCGAACATGTTTTTGCTATGGAGGTGGTGCACCAATCAGACTATGTAAATGATGTCTATGGAGTAGGGCATGGAAAGAAGACAACTTGCAATATGTCGCTCAAGTTCGGTAGTATAGAAGTGAGCTAGGTAGGACATAATCAACTGCTCACAATGATGTTGCAAGATTTGGGGCTGATAGAATTGCCGCAGCATTGGAGGTATGACCCATTGGGGAAGTTTTTAGAAATTGTAAATGCCAAGTCGTTTCACTATTGTCCACGTTCTGACATTGAGAAAAGGTAAAATAATTTTGATGGGCCCGACATGAATTGGCATATTGAAGACATGACGATGCTCCCACCATGGCATGACTACTACGAACAGGAGGCTGAATATAATCCGATGAAGTATAAAAATTAGATTCCTCCACCTAGATTATTTAGTCAGGTAAAATAAAGTCAGCCCTTATGGTCTAAGGAGAAAATTATAAATTGGTGGATAATGCGGGTCCACCGAGGAAAGACCACGTCTCCTTATGGGTTGAAGATGGATGAGGCATTTTCGGACACCTATGATGAGTTCGTTGATTCTTATCAACCCATCACTTTCACTAAGATTTTGCCCCAAAGCTTCCAACATTCTGATAGTGGTGAAAGTGGGGACAAAGAAGAGCACCCGTCAGTTGAAGAAGATATCCCGGAAGAGGAAGAACAACAGTATGTGTTTAGAAGAAGATCGTAGTGGACAAAGCAAAAAATTGAGGAGGCACCTACATCAGAGAAGCAGAATGTTCGAAATGCACCTCCATTTCCCAAAGCTATGAAGAGACCAAGAACTGGCACCATTTCCTCCTCTACCACTCAAGTTTTGGTGACTTTAGTGCCCATAGTTCTAGTTGTCCTGGCAATTATTATTTCTTCTTCGCTAGTGATAGAGGCTTCGATGATGGTTGCACAGATGTTTCCAATGATTCAAGAACAAGGGGAGGACCAATAGTCGAAGAGCTCTCAAGTGGAGGTCGTGGACATCGAAGAAAATGTAAATATTGAGGAGAGAGCAAAAGAGCAATTAGAGCAACAGGAAGAAGTTATTTCATAGTCGCTCCCATCACCACATCACATGTGCGTCCACACCCGAAGGTACATCTTCTTTTCCTACTTCTTCTTTCTTTGGAGCATGTAGTGACTACCGATTCACTCCCATCAATTTTTATCTCTATCTCTCCACCTTTTGGTATACCCTCCATTTCCATTTTACTTCCCTCTTCTTCCCTTCCCAAAGTCACTACTACTCCTTCTTCTCTTCCCCTTTCTTTAGCCTCCCTTTCTTTCAGTTCATATGCATCAGGGCCGAACCCATTTTTGTGCCCTTCCCCTTCCATTCCCACCACCACTTCCACTAAGGTTGTAAGTATGCAAGCTCCTCCCAGAGTGAGCATAACTACAGTCGAACTCAGTTCCTCCATCCATTCCTCATTTTATTCCCTCCTCTCCTAGCCATCTCATCCGCTTCCTTTGAGCCTGATCGCTCAGAAGTTTTGATACCATTCACACCATTTTTGGAGCTACAAGCACTACCCGATGTTCAAGTGGCGCCAAAATAGCCTGACATGGAGAAAATCAATTGGGCGCTCCTGAGTTCATCATAATGGTTAAAAAGCAAGAGGTGAAAAGAAGCTATGGCTCCAGCTCGACCACTCAAGAAGGTTGCCTTTGATCCAGTCGCCATGGAAGCTCACACGACTAAAATCACTCCCTTGGTTCAAAAGCCACAAGGAGAAATGTTGTCGAGTGATTATGTTTGTGAGACTATAACAGAGGACCTCACCAGGATTGATCCCACAGAGAAAATGGGCAATATACAGGTTGATATGAGTTCGGTATACTTGCATGGTGAGTATTACAAGCAAAAATATTTTGAGCAGGAGAATAAAATTATCGAACTCGAAAATGCCTTGGCCAAAAGCAGAGCGCAAGAGGAGAAGACAGCCACAGAAAATGAACACTTGCATCGACAAGTAGGAGTGCATTTGAAGGAAAGAGATGCAGCAAGGATAGAAATGCATTCACTCCAAACACAGCTAGAGGCCATACAGAATCAACTGGCGAAGAAGGTCGCACAAGCTATAGGTTTTTCTCCGAAAAGCATTAAGGAGGTGCACCTTCGCTCAGCCTAGAACTATGAGAAGTTGGCCACACAAGTAGTTCAAGTGTTGCATTATTTATGGGTGGCTAGAATATAGATTCATATGGGGCAATAGTTGATAGATACCACTGAGGAGATGTTGGAGCCATACATGGAGATGGCTATAAAAATTCAAGCTTTGGCTAATTCCAACATACACATTCACCCCTTGAGCGAAATGGATCATGCTTGGTCAACTGCCAAAGTCACACTACGTAGTTATTTTTAGAGGATGGACCTGGTGAGAGAAGGCCAAAAAATCCTTAATACCATCGAGCGAGAGCATACTATTTCCATGACTCATTTTGACACTCTTGTCGATTTGGGATTTTTAGACTTTACAGATGAATGGGGTGAACCTCTACCGAAAGAACAATTGGAGGTGACCTGGAAGAAGTTCATGGAGGATACCTCAGAGATTGATGCATGGGAGGAGCCCATCATAGAAGCACAGGTATTACCTCTAATGCAAAAGTATACCCACATGGAGCTTTCATTGTTTGAGCTAGCTCAAAGAGCAAAGCGCCTCAGCCTGGAAGATGTCCAGAATCTGTGCTTCATTTATGAGTCTTTGAGTATAACCTACCTATTCACCACTCATGCTTGGGAGGAAGCAATCATAGTTTATGAGGTTACCTCTGAGAGCCTCAAAGAGCAAGAGGAGAGAGCAACAACAAAGATGCCGTGGTAGAGAAGGCAACAGAAGAAGCAGAGCGGGCCAAAGTACTCAAAGTTGCAGTTGAAGTTGAAGTCGTAGAAAAGGTAGAAGAGGAGGCGCACAAAAAGGCATCCACATCAAAAGTGCCAGCCAAGGCAATCGACAAAAAGACTCCATAGCAGCCCAATGGATAAAGGCATGGGATCGCTTGCATCCATGCGAGCTGGATACCCCGTGAGCCACCAAAAATATTGGTAGTTTTGCACCTTGCCACATTGGGGTTTTGATATAATTTTATAGAAGCATTTTTTATTGTAATACGAAAAAATATGTTAATCTGAGAATATAATATTTTGGCCGAATTTATATATTGTAGTTATTTTATTTTTCTTTTATATACCTTTTTGGCTTGGAAATAATGGGTGTTTAAGGAAATAAAGGCTGAAAAATATATTGGAGACTTTGGTTTACGTCATCCATAAAATCGTTGAGGAGGGTGCATAAAATATTAAGTGTTTGAAGTTTCTCTAAGGAATGAAGATGTGTTCACCCAAGGTAAAGGCCTATGCAACCCTCATTGAAATAAAAGAAAGAAAAGATAATTGGAAAATGGTCAATGGCACCTAAGATAAAACTTGGGAGAATCACATTCACCCCAAAGTTGGGGTGAAGGCTTCATTCGCCCCACTTTGGGGTGAACGTCCTTTAAAAATTAAAAATACGTTCACCCATCACAAGTTCGGTGAAAGCTCCATTCGCCCCACTTTGGGATGAACATCATTGGAAGCATGACATGGAAAATTCAACATTAGGTTCACCCTGGTTGAGGGGTGAACGCTCCATTCACCTCTCCTAGGGGTGAACGTCCCCTAAAAACAAAGTTGTGAACGCATTATGGAAATCAAAGTCAGACGAATGCGCTAAGGGCCGAAGCGACGTTGAAAAGTCAACGTCGCGTTCACCCCAAAAGGAAGGCGATGGCCTCTATCACCCCTTTTGGGGGTGAACATGATTTTAAAAGGGAAACGACGTGGTTGTTAAAAGTTTTTCGCCTGGGATAAGAGGAATGATTGTCGCCATGGTCAAAGAAGGGATATAATCCATTGAGTTTATAAAGGCATATTCTCCACTAATGCACAAAAAAAAAAAAAACATGAGTTTTCTAAAGGCGCCCAGGGTAGGTCAATGAAAAGCATTAAATAATGGAGGTGAGGAGTAACTCAAATTGTGGATCTCGAGCAAGGAAGGCAGCAGTATTAAAAATGCAAGATGATTTTCATGATTTCCAAAGTAGGAGCGCATTTTCAAGATGGCGAACGTCTCCAGTCAACAACCAAGCCTTATAATTTTTTGTGCACCAAATCCAGAAATGCAGATTTCGTGAAGGAATTTCCTTAGAAGTCGGATCACTTTTCAAGAGGATGTATTTTCAATATTTCCAAGGAAGAATTTTCTCATATTGGTCTCTGATTTGTAAACATCTTGTCTCCATGTGCATTTAATGAAAGAGGTGAAATCCTCTATAAATACTACTCAATGTTCATTGTAAAAGGAGGTTAGACATTCTACGAGAAAACTCTTCAAGTTCTCTACATCAATAGAAGATACAAGGCTTCTGAATTTGCAAGTGATCTTGTGTGTGATTTCCTTCTATTTTCATGCATTTCTATCTTATGCTCATGTTCATTATCTGTTGTTTAATTTAAATTTTGCATCTGAATTTGAATATTGTTGGTGAGGGAGTGAGTTCTGGAGTGCAATCCTGGAGGTTGTTTATGCAAGGTTATAAGTAAATTCTGCTACTTTTCTTTTATTACATGTTGTTTTCATGCTTGGGTGAATTTCCTGTTGCTAGTCTGCCCCAAATCCTACACCTTCGACCCTGTGGCCATATTTCCCATTTCTTTCTGTTATTTCCAATTTCTTTCCTGCAACTCTAGTCTTAAACCAGTGTAGGATTTAGTAAGGGAGCCAACCCTCTCTGGATATTGACATGGAGGACATTCCTTTCCTCCGGTCTTTCAATGTTGGCCATGTCTAGGGCGCACAAACGTAGTTTTGTTAATTAGGCAGATATTTGACCAACAATAATATACTAATATTTTTTGTTTTGTTATACAAGGAATCGACAACGTCTCCATCATATTATCCCTATGGACATGGTTTCAAATCTAGAAAGCTACCACTATACCCCCGTCCCACCTTGATAAAATTTTAAGTGAAGGGTACCTTGGAGGGGCTCGAGATTGAAACCAATAATGTGCTAATATTAATATTATTATATTTTATTAGTAATTTCATTCTCAATTTAGTTATTCTCTATCACCAATCATTTATGTAAGTTTTAAAAAATATATCCTTATGCACTAAATATTACCATGCTCTAAATGACATATTCGTCACATAACACAAGAATTCATTCAAGGTAATATTTTCTTTTCTCTAGATTTTTTCATTTTAAAGAAGCTTTATCCTTTTTGTTTCTTCATAACTTAACATTGTATTTTTGGGTTTCAACTTTTTATGGTGATGTGAATGCATTGATATAAAGGATTGTGAAGGGAAGTGTGAAGAATAGTGCAAGTGGCAACATGTTTTAGTTTTTGCTTAGGTTATGAATTATTTAGTGATTCAATAACTTCATTATATTCTATTATTGCCTTGGTTAGAATTCATATTTTAAAATTTTAATGATTGAAATTATTATTGTTTTTAATTGTTTATGTTTACTTGAGTTGACAATGTATGAATTAAAGCTAAAGGCTTGAAGATATTTTAATGATATCATGACTTTTAAAGTATTATTAATTATTATAGCATTTTATCTATTAAGTTTTTCTTAAAAGTTTGATTATATGAAATAGTAACATGTTTGACCTATGTTACATTATGGTTGAGCTAATTTATATTTCAATGAACTCCATAATAATATACATCAAAACATATTATTATGTTACTAATAGAAACTAGGCCTTGATGGGATCTATGTAAGCCAAGCATTTTCATTATTAGGACTTCAACACCATAAGTATAATTCAATTCCTTATATGGGGTTTATACCACAAGCCCACTCCTATTTTGTTCATTTAAATTTGGTGCATAAACATTACCCATTTTTAGTTTTGAACTTTAGATATTATATTTAACCTTTTTAAACTATATATCTATAAAACCTTTATTAAGTATATATTTTCTAACTTTATAAAGTTACTCATGTAAGGAAAATTAAAAGAAATTTAGATCAAGGTTTTATAGAATTTATAACTTTACGTTACAGGCTAGGGTAAATAAAAATTCTTTTATATGACATATACAAAGATAACAAATGTATTTGTTAAATATCAAAAAACTTATTATTATACAAACTAATAGAAGTTTATTATTTTTATTTATTTGTTTTTATGGTATTTGTTACTTGAATATCCATTAAGATTTTTACAAAATCTTTGCACCTAGTAACTACTCTTGTGGTGGTTAATTTTATAGAATGAAGATAAGGTAAAATTAATGTTTTAGATAAGCCAAGAGTGAGTGCAAGCCAGTAGCAAGTAGGAAGCATGAGTAGGAAGAAGCAAAGTGTAATCAAGGAGCAAGCACAGCTTCTTTTCATTCTAGATCTTGGGAGAAACTAAAAAAATAAAGGATTCATGTGAAGAAAATATAGTTAACATGGCAAGAAAGTCATTTTAAAAAATCCTTATTGAAATTAAGGATGACCTACTTAGAAGTATGGATGCCTTAGAAATAAGTGGAAAAGGAAACCTTTGGGAAATCCTATTTAAGTAGCAGCTACTACACTAGAAGTGATTATTAAGGATGAGATGATTGACCATGATATAATGGTTTTTAAAACCAGAGGGTTAATATGTAAGTTCCATGGATATTGCCCAGGTTTTTTTGAGATTCAAAATTGGATCAAAGTGGAATTGGGATTGTATTCAAATTACTCCAAGTCTTTTCTTCTAAAATGATTTTTCCTCGTTATCTTCTCTAGTTTAGAAATAAAGGATAAAATAGTGGATGGAGTCCCTTGATTTAGGGTAAAGATGCATTATATTTAAGACCATGAAGTGATAATTTTTGTGTGAAGACAAAGACTATTAAAAGGCTTCTACTGTGGATTAGGCTTTTTGGATTTTTTTATCAACTTATTAATAAGGAGGTTTGGAATAATATTGACAATACAATAAGTGATTTTATCCAAGAGAACCAAATACTAAGGAGATAAGGCATGTTGTATACACTCAAATATGTGTTGTCATGGATATTTCAAAACCTTTGTTGCATTCCTATGATTACATTTGAATAAAGAGAATGGGATCAACAAGTGGATTATGCAAACATTGCATGTTGTAAATGTCATGAAACTATACATAGGGTAAGATTTTACAAAGTGAAAATTATGGAGAAAGAGATAGAAAATTTTAGGCATGAGGTAAACTTCAATATAAAACAAGATCATATCATAGTAGAAGTTGAGTCAAATCAAGAATTTTTCACTTAGAAGAAAGTGGTAAGAAAAACCCCTCTACATCATCAAATGAAAAAGGCCATTATAGTTCATTCGAATCAACTATCAAAAGAAAAAATGACACAAGGGATAAGGAAGTACAGTTTGCAAGTTCAAACATAGAAAAACTTGAAGGTGTGAAGGAATATGGGGTGGGAAATTTTAAAGCAAAGTAAAATGGGGAAGTAAATTTTCAAGTGATTGAGGTGAAGGATGTCAAGGCTAATCTAGGTAAATCATTTTTATTTTCCTCAAGTAGAATAAAATCTTCTCCTTGTAATAAAAATGAAAGTAGTACAAAGTGTATTCGTTGCACTTTAGGGTTACAAAAGCAACACAATAAAGAAAACATATGAAAGATATCCAAGCAAATTTGGGGTTTCTAGGGTAGAATAAGAAAGTAATGGTTATGAAGGATCATCTGTGCACTTTAGGGTTTTTGGGGCAACATAAACTAAAAACTGATTATGAGACTACCTTGTATTTTAGATTATTTAGGGCAACAGAAATATTTAGAAGATAAGCCTGATCATAAATAATATAGAAAAATAGAATAGATTGATGAAGATGAGTGTTGGTGGGAATGGAAACTGGAGAGGAAGACCATCAAATCATGAACAAAGAAAAAAAGAAACTCAAAGGTTATCAATTTGGGAAGCAAAATAAAAATATCACTAGTGTTAACAAGAAGTAAGGCTAAGCCCACTAATAAAAATAAAAAGTGATGATGGTGAAAATGATATTATAGAATATTAGAGGTATGAATAAGACCCCTAAAAAAAGAGTTATTAAGGAATTAATAGGTTTCTTAGTCCTAAGTTTATTTTGATACAAGAAATAAAATTAAGTAGTGAGTAATATAGGGATGCCTTTAAAAAGATTTGTAATATGGGTGATTGTCTAACAATTTCTTCTATAGTAGCTTCAAGCGGTATTGCAACTATATAGGATAAATGTAAATGAGATGGGTAATTATGAGAAGAAAAAAATAATTGGTTTACTAGACTATTTTGCAAGAAAGAGGAAAACATAAAGGTTGGGATTATAAATGTATATATTCCAACTATAGTTACTACTCATGAAAAATGTTGGAAGGGCCTTAGCATTTTTTTGTCAAACACAATTATTATTCATTATGATCTATGGATTCTTGGGGGTGATTTCAACACTATTCTATATCCTTTGGAAAAGAAGGGTGTTACTATAGGATGGTCTAAATTAATACAAGATTTCGCTTTATTTATTAATCCAAATAACCATTGGGATGTTAGTCCATCAATTTTTCAATATATATGGGATGATAGATGCATTAGGTAAACTCATATAACAAAAATATTGGATAGATTCTTGTTACCCAATAAATGGCAAACTGAGTATACAATCTCTTCACATATTTTATTATGAGTAAGATCAAATCACAAACCCATTATCTTAGCTTGTGATTTACCCAATAATGGTCATCCAAAGCCAATTTTCTTCCAATCTATGTTGCTCCAAGACCCTAATTTCTTCCAAATGATTATGTTACAGTGATATGAAGCAAATTTTGAAGGATCATGTATGTACAAGTTTATTCAAAATATAAAATATTTAAAGGAGTAAATGAAAATATAGAATATCAAATCTTTTGGTAACATTCTGCGAGGGCTAGGTGGATTGGTAAGTCATTGGGCACTTACTGAAAGGAGACCTAGGTTCAAAACTCGTGAGCATGCCCAACTTAGCATATGCAGTAGTTTGATCTAAATCCTCTAAGTGCGCGCTAGACTGACGACCACGGTACGAACCCTGTGTAACCGACAGTCCCCATCTCACGTAGGGTCAACCTTAACGAGATGGATAGGTTTGTTGGTGCAGTCCCTGTGGTTTGAACCCTGCACTGGCAGTTACTAAAAATAGTGATTGTACCAACTCTTCTATTGTACCAAAAAAAAAATCTTTTGGTAACATTTTTAAAGAAAAGAAATATATTGAATCCAAGCTCAAAAATTTATAAGAGATAGTAAAAACTAATGTATTAGAAAAAGAATTACTTTTTTATTATCATAATGCATTGAAAAGGGAGGAGTCATATGGATTCCAAAAATCTATGGAGAAATGGACCAAGGAAGGAGATATAAATACAAAATAAAATAAAGTATGCTACAACAAAGACACTTTTTTCTCTTCATCAAATAAAAAATATTTCTACTCTAGATGGAAGAAATGTTGAGGAAGAATAAGATGAAAGGAATGAAGCAATTAATTATTTCAAGAATATTTTGTCAGGGCAATATAAGGAGGCACAAGATAAGCTTTTACAAAATATTTCATCAATTATCACATAAGGACAAAATAAAATCTTGATGAAGAAGATATTTATGGAGGAGCTACATGAAACAAATTTCTCTTTCCATCCTAACTAGGCACTGGCCGCAATGGATTCCTGTAATTCTCTTTCAAAAAATTTGGGCTTTATTGAAGAGTGATGTTAGTTGTGGTTGAAGAGGCCTAGAAAAGGAAGGCTAAAATAATTGAGATCAATGTCACTTTATTACATTGGTTCGAAGAAAGATAATAAAATATTTTGATAATTTTCATCCAATAAGCCTTTGTAATATGATTTAAAAGATCATTTTAAAAATTAAGGCAAACGAATTGAAAGGCATTCTAGATTGTGTTATTTCAGAGGAATAGGATCATTTTGTTTGTGGTAAAAAAATTCTTAATGGTATAATCATTGCACATAAGTCTATACATTCTTTTCATTTGATGAAGAAACTATGTATGCTTATGAAATTAGATATTAATAAAGCATATGATAGGGTTTCTTGGAGTTTTCTACATGATGTTCTCAACAAGTTTGATTTTAACTATAGTTGGTGCAAATGAATTAAATGTTGTTATAACACTATGAAATATTATATTTTGATCAATGGTTATCCCTGTTGTTACTTCAAGTCATCTTGTGGAATCTGCCAAGGTGATACACTATCTCCTTATCTATTCATTATTCTTGTGGAGGCATTAGGGAGAGCTTTCTCAAAGTGAAAAATAGAAGGAAAAATCAAAGGTATTTAGGTTGCAAAAAATGGTCCCTTTATATCTCATCTCCAATTTGTTGATGATACTTTTCTTTTGGACCATCCCTCGGTCAGTGAGGCCATAGAGTTTAAATCAATATTATCATGCTATGAGAAGGCTACCAGATAGTTCATTAATACTACAAATTCTAGGATTTTTCATCAACATTGCCCTAGATTTTCAATGAATTATTATGGATATTTTAAGGTTTAAAATAAAATAAAAAATTCCATCAACCTACTTTGATATTCCTTTGTATCATAAAGGAAATAAAAAAAAAACTTTGAGTCTCTTGTTTGGATAGAATGAAAGCTTATTTGGTAGATTGGAAATGTGAGTTCTTAACAACGATGAGAATGCTACAACTCATAAATTCTACAATACAATCCATCCCTATTTATATTATGTTATTTTCAAGATCGCTAGTAGGTATAGCATCGAAAATTGATAGAATTTAAAGAGACTTTCTTTGGAAAGGATAAGAGAAAAAATTTAGGTTTTCTCTTTTTAACTAAGATAGGGTTTGCAAAGGAAAGAATATTGGAAGAACAAGGTGGAATTCTAGACTTATGAATTTGGCCTCAGGGAAAAACTTGGATGGAGATTATTCAGAGAACAAGGAAAGAATTCGGTAAACATATTATTTCAAAAATATATATGTTCTCTTGATGCAATAGAATTATCTAGGAAATTAACCGTATCTAAAGGATCATCAACATAGAACTTCATATCATATAGTTTGCAATTGATAAAGAAATATATTAGATGATCAATCAATAAAAAGAATTATGCAAATTTTTCGTCAAACCAAAAATATATATAATTGATAATGAGATTGAAATTGGTCAAACTTGTATCACATCTTAACCATATAATGGTTTACAACATCTTAAATTAACAATTATGTGTGTATTACTTAGTAAGATTTGAACCTTCTTCTTTTAAAGTTGAAAATTTTAATTAATTAAACTTATATCATTGATACTTATTTGTATAATTAATATAAATTTTTTATTTATAAAAAATCTTAATATTTTTTTAATTTTTTTAAACATTATATTATATATTTGATAATTACTAAATGTTTTTTAAATACTTCAAGAACATAATATATTTATTAAATATTTTTCTCAATCTAATCTTAAATATATATCT